>JBAMYA010000003.1:2069120-2114109 GCA_037176975.1 Arrhamphus sclerolepis
TGTACTATAAGATATTTTCAGAATTTTAAACCTCATTTTAATTTGGACCGCTTTTAGGTTTTAGTTTATCCAAAACCAAACACGTTTTGGAACCTGCTGTTGTGCTCAGTGTCTTTATTATTACTTTTATAATTTACAAACCCAGAAATGCATTGGGAACACCACATCTTATTCCAAATCAAGAAAAATGTTTCAAATTTGTAACTGTTTACAGCCAATTTCACAGAAAGTGAAGAGAAAGGAATATTACGCTGTCAAAAAATAAAAAAAAAAGATTACTGAGGTCTAATAGTGTCAAACAGGTGACCCTTATTTAAGGAAGAAGTCAGCAAATGTTGTACAATAGTGTATTTCTCTGGAAATCTTAGTAAAATCAGTTGTTCCAGATGTTGTTCAGAAGAAGAATAGTGTACTTTCATTAAAAAGTTGATTGGAGGTGGGAAAACATAAAGAAGTGCAAAAAATGATCGGCTGCTCAGCTAAAATGACCTCAAATGCTGCAAAACGGCAACCAAAACCAAAGAGATGAGGAAGAAAATTGAAAACTACAATCTGAATGGATCAAAGAAGAGCACAAATGACTCAGCCAATGAAGGAATCAGCTCCAGGGTGACTCAAGAGAGTCTAAAATAGTAAGCAACAGGAAGCAGCAGCATCTTGGTTCTTGACCAATAAGATTAAAGTCATGGAATGGCCAGCTCAGAGAGAAAACATCAAAAGTGTTTTTTTCTGTGGACAAACCAAAACATGCGGAGGGATTGTGGAATGTAGTCCAATCATCCCAGACTGGAAGACTTGCTCAGCTGGTTGATTCCATGCAATCCAGATGTGAAGTACTTCTCAGAAACAGTCATACAACTAAATACCATTTCAGGGATTCACAAGAAAGACAAATATTCACGTATTTCTCAGTTTATACAGTAAATGTTTGGGTTTGGAAAGAATAAAGCAAACACTGCTAATTTGTGAAAAGCCCCATGTTCCTCCTTCACAAATTTGAAAGAAATCTTTCTTCATTGCATGATTTGGAATGGAATGTGCAGTGTTCCCAGCGTATTTGCATGTTTGGAAACAGAAGCTACAGTAAAAGCTGAGTTTTGCTCACCTTTTTTTTTTTTTATTAAACACACACTACTATTATTTTTCAGCACAACTGTATATTCAGGAAAAAAGTAATTGGCAGTAAAGGGGGTCTGGGTGGGGGTGGGAATGGTAGCAAAAGGGATTCAAAATGGACTGAAACAACAGTCTCAGTGACAAAACTATAAAATAATTGCGGTCTATAAAATAATTGCTGAGCCTAAAAGAGTCACAACACTGCCATCCTGTCTACTTCTTAATGTAGTATATGTCAACTGTTTATAAGACAAAGATGTGATTAGAAATACCAAAACATTGTGTATCCAAGATAAGCTCTGGACTTAAAAACAAAGGACTGTAATTGACTTTCTGGGAATGAAAATGGATTTTAATATGAGTCATTGTGCAGTTGTGCTATTTAATCCAGGTGCTTCCACTTGTCTTTTCAGATCATCTCATGATTGAACGAAAAAAAGCAAAGAAGCCTGAGATGAAAAATAATGTGACTAAAAGACGATATTCCTAAAAAAATTGTTTAAAGACTGATGGAAAGAAGTTAAGACTGATTTTAAAAGCAAAAGCTGCAGAGATGAAGGGAAGTCAGGGGCAGTTGTTATCCGTTAATCAGGAGGGAAGGTTAACAGCATAGACGCTTCCACACAGATATCATGGCAGGGGCATCAGTGTGCACATGACAGCATGCCAGAATGAATGAACTCTGGGCTCAGGAAAAAGAAGAAAAAAAAGAAGAAATGACATGACAGACATGTACACTGTAAGACTGATAGGGGTCACCTTACCCTGAGGTCATAAAGGGCCAAGAGTGAGACGTGAAGAACAAAATCACTTATAAAGTGACTGTGAATAAACATCAATCATCTAAAGTCCGTGTCTGCATTATATCTCCAGATAATTAGCTGTCACATGTGTCCCCGCAGGTCTGAGCATTTCCATAATCACTGCATCATTTATTATTGCCACTCAAGATGATATACTCATAATAAATGCCATTATCATCGCTGTTGCCAAGAACTTTTTGCTTGTATCTAATGTCTGCGGTTACACCAAATATCAGTTAATACAGACTGAAAACAAATCAATAAGCATTCAGGAAGCAATGCTAAGGTCCACTGCACAAAACTACACAATAAACATCAACATTAAGGAAGAGATACAAACCTAAAGCCTTCAACAAACTTGGCTCATGAATGATTATCTGTGTACCATCTAATGAGCTCTTGATTCGAGGGTGTCTGTGTCATAACATGGCCCGTCTTTGATATCACAGCTGTCAAATGGGACATTCATCCTAACACGGTGACACAAAATGCATATTTATTGAGTGCTTGCACTTTTACTGCACATATATTCACATCCATCATTTTTCACATTGTAATTGTGTGGAAGAACCAAGAGACTAAAATTGGAAATTATAATAACTCAATAGTCCTGGTTTACAAAGTTTTAAGACCCTAAACAGAAAGAAACTGTGTTATAGAGACTCACAAGAGTACAGATTGAGTCAGAGTCTTACGGCAAGACAAATGTGTTTACCACCTCTGAACAGGTTTTTTTTTTTTTTAAAAAAGGACCGTTCAAGCCCTGGCCTCTCCTCCTGGGCAGTTGACTGTGAAAACCATCATTGTCTCCTGCAGCACTGTTAGCTCAGTAACGTACGAAAGGTGTCATTCTGTATAAGGTCATCAGAGATTGCTACAGCAACTCGCAGGTGTCAAACATGACTGCGGAGAGTAGGAAGGGATTTGTTATACGATGTCCTTTTACAAGGCAAACCAAGGGGATTACTGTTAATCACGTCATAGTATGATTAACAACACCCATGTCCTTCCATTAGCCTGACCTTGTTAAGTACGTGTGGTGTGATTACACGGTCTGTCACTATCATGTGTTTCCACCATTAGCAACTGCAGCGACTGTTAGCGGAAATCTTTGCAGCTGTTGCTGTGATGTTGCAAGTACTTTTTTGTTGTTGGTTACTGTTGTTGTTGTTGCCATTGGAATGGCCTGAAGGCTGCCTGGCTACACTTGTATTCTCGCTCTCTTGAGTGTGAAGACTTGTCGTGTTCTTCTCGGTTTCACTTGCTTACTCCATCTTTCTGGCTCTTTCTTCCCTCTCACTCACAACCCTGGCTGCTATAATTAGAGTAATTGGAATCAGATGATGCTGGCTTAATTGGAAAGGAATGCAGACGGGGCTATGGGGGTTTTCCGCACGGGAAAATCAGCTGGCAGAGTGAACACCAGACAGTAGGGAGGCATGGTCGAGGATGGAGTCTGCAGTCACGCATTCAGCCTCTCTGGCTTTAATAAAAACCGGCAGGATTCAGTTGTAAACACAAAAACAAATTGCAGCGTCTTATAGAGTCTGAATACTGCTATATGTTTGTAATATCATGAGTTTGATACCAGAAAAGGTAATAGATGGCGACCGAATTCGGCACGGCATTCAAATTACAGCCACATGATTTATGTACAGTTATGAGTCAAAGTTGAAATTCAATCTTCTCATCTGACAGTAGCTTGGACTTTGGGTAGCGCAATGCACAAACATTTCATAGTTAGGGTCAGAAGGCCACAGGGTGATAACGACAGATATTGCATGATGAAAGCCAGCTATACACTTACCAACAAAGGGCCAGAATATTAAAGGTTAGAATCCATCGGTAAGAGGGCAAATTTCATTTAAACTGTGCCAGAAGCAAATTCTTCCTGTGCATTAAAAGAGGCTGTGGGACAGTGAGTGAAAGAGAGCGGGAGCGAGGGAGAAAGGCGGAAAGGAAGGCACGGGTCGTTTCAAACTGCTGAAAGTCACAGTTGAAAGTCAGCTTGATTGTTTGCTGTTTGTGTGCTGAATCCACTGATGCGTGGGAGGAGTGTTAGATTCCCTGTAGGCGCTGGGAGCCTAATGAAGGAATGAGACACACTCCCGCTTCAAAAGCTGGGACTTCCTCATTTACACTGAACCCTGAGGGACTTAGTTCTGCAACTGGCCTCCACATCAGAAGGTGGTAGTGTGGCGTTTAATGTTCAGATTTTCAGTGAATGAGAGCGTCTGTATCTGTTCTTTGTTTATCTAGTTAAAAAGTTGGAACTGCAAGAAGTCAGCAGAGGTTGATTCAATTATCCTGACACTCCCACCGTCTCTTCACAACTCATTTTCTATCACCAGAGTTTGCATCTCGTGTCTGGAGATCCTGATGGATTGGCTCGTTTGTCAGGTTCGAGCTCTCTATCTCCTGCTACATCTCATTATTCTTAACATGGGGGTGGCAGCCAGGGAGGGCTTGGTAGAAGGCATAAGCACACCTTCATCTCTCCGTCTCCTACACTCATTCTATTTGTCCATGTGGGTTTTAAATGTGTGTATGCAGCGCTTTTGTTTTGCCCGCTGCTTGTGCCGGACTGCTTAGAGCCTTTGTCTTCCTGCGATGCTCCCCAAATCTCAGTTCGTTACAGAGCGTAATTAGCGTGGCGCGAGCGGGCTCCCCAGCCGACACACAAAACTCATTAAATTCCACTAGCCTGCTTTTCGCTGGCACACTCTCCTCGCCCCATATTAATCTTCCTTCCAACCCAAACTTTAATTCTCTGAGAAAATGTTTATAGGAGGAATTACAGCTTCCGCCCTCACATGCAATAACAGTGTGCCTATTTACTGTTTTTTTCCCCCCCCTTTCTCTTAGAGTCAGTGTTGTTTTGTAATATTGAGATCCAAGGTCAGGGTTAATCAGATGCAAGGTGCCACACTGCATTCCTGATGAATGTAGCAGGTCGAATAAGAGGCCACTGCACATTCCACTCATCCCTCCCTCTACCTTTTTCTCTATCTGTGTGGGTGTGCTTGCCTGCATCTTCAGACAATGCCAGAAGTAGTTTACAGACCCCTTCTCACATACTGCCTCGCCACTAACAGGGCCAGACAAACAAAGTCATTTGGACAGCTGTAAGAGTAAGATGTATCATTTACTGGGAGATGGATGACATGATGTCTTTGCAGAAAGCTTTTATTTTGACTAGAAGTATTACTGCAACCCTCCAGTTCTCCTTCCACCTCTCCTCTAATTGAACAAAGAGGCAGAAGACAACTGCCACTTGAGCTACAAAGGAAATTGCCTCTTCACTATGGTGGGAAATATACAACTCACTGAGGAAAAATTGCAGGATTTCTTCAAGAGCCTGGTTTAAGAGGGCTGAGGACAGACTGAGCAAATTGGAAAGAGGTTATCAAAGATGCCTATCTGATCACTAGTGCAAAGGCCAGTTACCCCCCCTCCACACACACACACACACACACACACATATTACTCCCCATGAAGTTCTTATTTGGCAATGACAGATCACATTTTCTCTCACTGGCTGTTGCAAAGATCAGCTTCCCAGCAGCACGGCGAACAGTTTTCCTTTCACATCAAATACCCTCCGTCGCTAAGTCCTCTACCCATGCTGGGATAGCAATATTTTCGAGTGAATAAACACTAACAGTCATGAAGAAGAAAATGTAGCAATATTTGGAAAAAGAGTAATGTTGACAAACACGTGATAATTATTTTAATAGTTAAAGAAGCCAAAAAAGCATGGCTGACTCATTCAATAAATGTAGTTTACTGTTTAAAAAAACACCTTATACTTTTGAAATACAGTCAAAGGGTGTAGGACCAAGACATCTTGGTCAGGAGTATTACAGTCACTGCAAATTTACTTCTTTGCTTGCTGTCAGAGAATCATAAGATCCTGTGTATTGGAGCACAGTCCAGCACCGTGTGGTACAACTTTTGAAGTCACAACACAGAAAAAGTAGAAACGTAGGTGAGCGGGCTGACAGCTCCTGGAGGGGTCTGGGACGAAACAAGAAAAGGCAGAGCTCCCGTGGGTAGAACACCTGCCAGATTCAGCTGAATGTGAGTGTGTGATAGTGGGGGTTTCAGAACCTTTGTACCATCTCTTAGCCACTGCAGCAAGAGAAACCTCACCAGGGCAGGTGGAGAGACAGCTACCACTGGGACTTTCTGGGACGCTGGTGCCAAGCATTTAATTTAACCTACCTGATGTAGCTTTAACTTGACTTTTGTGTCGGCATATCATGCAAGCTGGCAGACCATACCAGCAAATTAATAGCACCATTATGGTGTTGCAGAGTTCTGGTTTTACTAGACGACATTTCAATTAATATTATTTTTAATCATATCGTTCATCACCAAGATTAACGTTTTTAATAAGAATTATCCGTCATTGACAGTATCGTGTCTCTGACCTTGGAAGAGGAAAGACTGATTAAAAAAAAAAATGGTGAAGAACTAAATAGAACAGAATTGAGAGGAGAAAAGTAAACACTGCCTGAACTTGGAGCACAACCTAATATTATCAAAGTCTCCACCAAGTACAAAATCAAAGCAAATATTTGAGTAAAAAACAGTCCAGACTTCAAGAAAGGAACTTCCACAGCTCCCAGGCCCCAGTTCCCAAGTCAAGTCCATTCAGTCCCATTAGGAAACGGCAACTCTACTAATGTTATCCAGGTAGGTAGCTGTCCCCAGTTACAGTAATGGTTTTGCCCAACTCTTTGAAGCCATGCATGCCGTAATGGCGTCTGAAGAGAGTGATTGCAGGGTACAACCCTCCAGGGACTCATTAGCAAAGGGTGGCACCACTTGCACGAGGCTATGTAGAGTCTACACGTGGTGATCAAGAAAAAACGGTGGAAAGTAGCTGTAGTTGGGAATGCTAAAGAGTCTAGGCAGCACCACAGGCCACAAGAAGGGTATAATAAAGGCACCGTTTTTGGTGGAGTGTAAGGAACACACAGAAAGAATCAGTGGGGGTGGGATGTTGCTATGGGATCTTGGCTCTTAGTTCCAACACAAATTCACAGCAGGTTTCTTAGCAGGGTGCCATCACCAATGTGCTAGACTGCATAAGTACATTAGACATCGGGACAGGGATGATCAGTGACACGGTAACCAGGACAAATCTACAAATCAGATTTGTAGATAAGATTTCACACTTTACAAGACTGTACAGTTACCAACTGGACACCAATGAAGACATTAGACTGGCTGTGGGGTTAGTCCTAAACTCTAATGTCTAAGCTGATATACATACAGTACATTCCATATTAAAGTCTCACCTCTCACTTGATTGGTATTTGCCCAAAACAGTCGCACAGCTAGTTATAAAATATTAGTTCACTTGAATAAGTGAACAGCTCTAATAAACACCTTAATAAATGCCTTCTTGTCCTCATGCTTCAGGATAATCTTCAGCATATTCTGCATTTCTCTATATATTCATATAGATTCATATTGTTATTGTTATTCATATTGCTTTTGCCTTTTCTGTGTTACAATATTTTATCAAACTCAATTGACAGAAATCAATACAAAAGACTGAAAAGACGACATAAATATATCTTCATTCTAACTTTGTCACATCAAAAAAAACCCAAAAAAACTAAAGTCAGAAGTGAAGAAAATTCCGGAGCGTGAGGTGTTCGTTAACTGGAAGATCTTCTCCTTTAAAAAAAAAAAAAAGACCCCCAGCATTTACATTCCCCTAAACCCTCGCCTTTCATTCCAAGCCTGCTTTCAATATCAAAGCTCCTTTTGAGAGCCTCTGGTGGAGTGATAACAGAGAGAAGGGGACTTTAGTGAAAATGTAAGATCTTGAAAAGAGAGAAAGATGAGGAGAAGAGAGGAAGACTGACGGAGGGGGAGGGTGGGCACCAGGAAGACAGCGTATCAATCCGCCCTTTAACTGACAAGTATTTTGAAGTGAGGTGGGGTTCTTTTTTGTTTTGTTTTGTTTTTTTTTAACATGCAGGAAAATGTGAACACAGAGCTGACAGTGTGATAAAACATCATTAGACATCCATGAAAGAAGCTTTGAGTTTTTGTGACAATAGAATGATTCTGTCAGATATGGTGAGGATTACACACAACAGCGGGATGATATGACTTCTTCAGGAAAGAGAAAGAAAGCCGCTGTCTTTTTTCTTTTTTTTTTTAATCCCCTGGAATACATATGCATTTGTATGTGAGCCTGCATGTGTATATGTGCGTTTGGTTCTGTGTGAGAGTATGGTTACAAACATAAATGTGTAGTTTATAGTTTGTGTCTTGCAGGAATGTGTGCAAGCTCACTGCACCTGGAAGCTGTTTGAGATAAACTCAGGCTGTTCAGGATTACTTGAAACAGTGCAACGTGCATGCCAATCTGACTACACATGTAGGCATTTGTGTCAGTCTGTGTGGCCTGTGCAGTTTTATTTATATGTGCCCAATTATAAAGGAGATGTAAATATTATAAAACAAGAACATAACCTTATCCAGAGAACATGTAATTGCAGACTGTAAATAAGCCAAAAATACAGCCAGGAATTCCAGGAGGACGTCTTAGTTTTCATGGGACACACCAAGATTTTGATGAAAAAAACAAACAAAAACAAAATCATCCAAATGTAGAACATGTTAGCAACATACACACCAAGAAAAACATTTTGCTTTGTATCATATTGCAAATGTGACTTCATTTGGAAGCATATTGGTGCACTGTTTGTACTCTGAATCACACTGTTGTTTGATAAAATCATATTTGCTGCCATGTGTCTCGGTTTTGTTTTTCGTTTATTGTAGTTTAACTTTTTTTTTTTTTCTGTTGAGTAATTTTTATAACTTCAAACTGGAAAAAAAAGTGGCAATGGCATAGCCTGAAATGCAGGACTGATATAATGTTCATGTCAATGAGACAGATTAAAAGAAATAAAAGGAAATCAGACATAGCATGAGCTATACTGGGTCTATATTATATTACTATATATTGTTTACATCTGTACTTCTCATATCATCCCATTTCTTTTCTTTCTTTTTTTGATTTGGGATGTAGCCTATACTTTAAAACTTGTGCTGCATATATTCTCAATCCTTAAACCTTTCTGATGGATAAAAACAACAAGAGGAATAGAAAGAAGCAAATCTCAGAATGAGCAAATGAGACAACCCAGTTCCTTCTTTTATAGACTGACATGCTGTAGAAAAAGTAAAGCAGTGGCAATAAAATAAAACATTAACAATGGGCAGTTTCTTCACCTGCAGTCGGAGCAAACAGGGAAACAATTTAAAGAAACAACAGCCCCATTGCAACATTCCGTGCTGATAAAATGAGCATTTAAACAGGAAAGAGTTGGACATTGTTTGTTCATAAATGGCCCTGCAATGGATTGGCAACTGGTAACCTTGTCTTTCCCCTAAAGATAGCTGGGATAGGTTCCAGCAGACCTGCTTACCTTAAATTAGAAATAAGCGGGTATAATGGATGGATGGATGGATGGATGGATGGAGTTGGACATCCAGCACGTATGAAATAACATTACTTCATATTATAACTACATAATTGGTGGACGGGGTTCAAGATTCCCTCCAGCTCCCCCTCTGCTTTCAATTCAGAAATTCCCATGAGAAATAATTTCTCTTCAACTTTAAATTCTACACTGTCCCAGAGACCTTATTACTAAGTATGCATGCCATTTGGTGCAGGGCAGTTGGAGTTTTAGAACTATGTTATTGATCAAAGCCTCTAAAATCAGTGCTGCTGATTTGATTTAGAGAAATATTTGCCTGATGCCAGCAGGCTAAAGGCACCTGGAGTTTTCCTGGAATTTGGGGCTTTCAGTACAGCAGACAGGAATTCGGTGCAGAGAGAGAGGGAGAAGACTTGCAACAATGGATCACAGGTTGGGAATCAAACCAACGACCACTGCAGGAGGCAACTGACCTATCTGGGCGACCTTTTATTTTTATTTTCTTTCCCACTGAGCAAAGTTTTAGATCTTTTTTACTTGGATGGGGCATATTTGGGGAAGTTGGTGTTGGTGCTGGGCTAATGGTATAGCTAGTTCAGGGCCTTTACAGAACTGTGGCCACATATATTTACGCACAAAAGAAACAAAAAAAAAACGAATATGGCACACACAGACAAACAAAACAAATCTTGATTCATAAAACCGTGCATATGTTCACCTGGAAGCAGTTTCTCTTCATAAATCACAGACCACCTGGAAGTTTGCACAGGTGGATTTGCTGCATATTCCGCCCTCTACACACCTACATTCTACCATAAAAGGTCAATGCAAAGGACCACGCAAAGGTTTCTGCATATAAATCAGCTGCCAGCCATCATGCGCATGTCTGTCTGTTCTCTGTGGTGAACCAGGCCACTATAACACTAAATATGTCAGAACCATGTTGGAGTCACAAATAACTTGTACATTGATCATATGCACATTTTTACACTTCATGTTGACAAATTCAGAGTGCTTATAGCAGCGTGACTTCCTGTAAATTGTTGTTTAGTGTTTTTGTTTTCTCACAATGAAAGGAAACTGGATGTTAGACTGGTCAAGCTAATATCCCTTTAATTTAACATTATATTATTAATCATATCAAAACAACATACGTGTTGGTTAATTTCTGCCAGAAACTGTTTTTGCCAGAAACTAAAGAGCCTTCAATGCGCCCTGGGATGACAGGACGGCGGTTGTGGTGGGTTGGGCTGTTTAACACCAGTTCAGCATACTGATCCAAGAGCACTGATCTATTAGCCAGTCTTCATCAGGGTCCAGGACATTTTGGTGATCCGCAAACAGCTCTCTCCTCCAGGAGTTCCAGAGCAGTCATTACGTAGCATGAGCGTCTCCGCATTGTTTATTTACTGAGATTAGACTGATTGATACACACATTTTCACCATCAATGCATCAAACAGTGCTATCCGCCGCTATAGAATATCAGTTGTTTATGGAAGTCTGATATATGAATGTACGCCACTGAATGTTTCTGGAATAGTAATGGATCACTGCAGGAAAACACCAATGATATTCCAAGATTGGTTGTTTATGATAATGCAGATCTCCAAGTCTGATATGAACTGTGTCTCCAAATGTGCGTGCACAAGACGCAAACTTGCCATAGAGGTGCACACAGTCTCTGATAAAGTTTTTTTCATTATAAATCCCGAATTTTACCTGGAAACTTTGCATGTTTTATGCATATGAAACATTTATAGATGAGGCCCCTGATCCAGGGTTCACAAAGGACACAGATGACTGTATTTTCCTTTTAAAACTTGACTCTCAGTGTTGCCAGTCTGCCTTCATAAATATGTACAAGTATGCCAAGTACAGTTTGCACTTAGTGTTTGTGAATGCTCACTGTTGTGCCGACCAATATTTCCACATGTTGACAAATGTAGCTAAAAAACAGGATTTATCATTACTGGATTGGTTGTGGTCCATAAACTCCTTCTTTTATAAAGAAGATCCAAATGCTGTTTTAAAAAGCTGATGTGAATGCAGGTTTACTGTTCATAACATCTGTTGTCAGTTTCAAATGCTGATTGAACATGGCTAAAAACAGGGCTTATAGGAGCCGCAGTGAAGCTGGACTCACAGACTCCAGATACAAAATGTCCAACAATGTTTATGAACTAACAACACAGTTTTGTTTTTGTTGTTTGCTTTTTTCATCCAATCGAAAACTTTTGCTGTGAGAGACGCTCCCTCCAGCTCCTGAGAGCATTCAATAAAGCTGCACTTCCAAATGGTGACTGGTGTTTATGAACGCCAGTAAAAACGCGATTCACCCTCGATATGAGCGGATCCATAAACACCAACATCGTCTATTCATGAAGTTAAACTTCCTTGAAAACACCAATGCTCACTGTGAAATGCATTGTCTGTTGCATGTTAGTGAACGCTCTCAAACATCAACTGCTGGTTTTGAAACCTTAAAATCTGATCTAATGTTGCTGGAACAGTAGGACCTCTCCTAACACCACTGCTGTTGAATTTTGGAGAGCTTTTTTTGTTAATTAACTGTCATTTATTTATTTTTTACTTGTGATTTTAACAGTGGTGATCACCCACCCCTCACTTCAGACGTAACCGCTACTTGCTTGTGTCTGGCACTATCTCCAAACTAGCACTGGAACCACTTTGGTGGAAAAGCCCTATTAGTGCGTCTTTGAGCTAGCCAGGTTATTATAGAATCTTAACAACAATTTATGTGTCAAAATTATGAATTAAATGACTTTTCAGTGGTGTCAATGAAGACACTGTAATATAGTTTTCTAAGGAGTTAATGCAGCTAGATTTGACCACAAAACATCTTGGAAAAAAAAAGATCACGTTACAGAAACCTTGGGCTCATTTGTAGGCTCATAGTTTTATATCGGGGATTAAGGAAAACAGGTTAACATGCTTTGATATTCGAAAAGGAGATTATTGATGTCATGCAGTAAATTGAAGCAACACCCCTTCCCACCTTCTGTCTGAGGGGCTTTGGCTCCTGTCTTGTTGTTTTTTTTTTTTCGTTTTTTTTAAACAGCTAAACACATATATCTAATGTATGATCGTGGTTGTTTGTGCGCCATCGCTGCTGTCTGACCTCTGTCTTGTATTCCAGGCATCTGGGAGCATAATGGAGGAAATGTGCACTCCCTCCCTGTCTCCATCCATTCTTCTCATCATCACTCACTCCTAAGCTGTAAACATCTCTCTCCAGGTTGTGACACTGATGGGGGAACCACCTACCACGCTGAGGCAGCTACAAGCCCTACGGACCTCACGTGTGATTGTGTGTATGTGAAAGGAAGGCAGGACGAAATAAAACTGACAAAAACAGGAACAAATTTAATATTTGCAGTTAAGAGTGGTGGCATATCTCCATCCAGTCCTGCATCCATTGAATTACAGACTATTTTATTTACTTCTTCAAAAGTTAGATAAAAAAAAAAGAAGGAATAATACCTGAAAATAAATATTCCAAGTTAGCAGTTTTGCAGTCTTGATTTCCTAAACCAAACTTCAAGCCCACTCTTCCAACCATCCAATCTCCCCCTAAAGACTGCTAGATCGGACCTCCACACAGATAATGACTTTTCCTGCCTCTCCTTTTTCCTTTGAGCTCTCTGTTCTAACTGTTACCGTGCCAGCAGAGGGACTTTGAGCCTAGCATGGTCTCTAGCTTCCTGGATACTATTAGCGGAAGGCTCTGAATAACCAAAAGCTCTGAAGGGCTAATGTCAGCATGAGCACAGGCCTCCTGTTACCTAGTGATCTTACATCCAGGCCTTTGCGATGCTATTTGTACCTATATGGAGATGGATCTGAGAAATCTATCCCAGCAATTTAGGATTGTGACTTCATCTTACTCAACTCTGTTCTTGTCAATTTTTTTCTTTTTTTTATTATGTTTCTGTTTGCCTCTTCTGTGTCCACCATTCTCTGTTATTTGGACCATGCAGAAGCTTATTTAATGCTTGAAGGCCTAACATCTGATTTTCAGCTCAGACTATTCTAGCTGTTCTGTTTTTCTCCGCCCTAAATCTATTACAAACAACAGAGAAGCAGAATCAGATATGGCACCTCCCGAAGCAATGTAATGACAGTTTTCTTTCTTTCTCTTTTTTTTTTCCTGTTTTATTTCTGATAGGTTGGACTCCCAGGAGAGGAGGTTTCCCTTTGGGAGGGAGTTAACGACATGTCAAAGCCTTTTCAGATGGAGGAGAGGATTGGCATGTGCCACTGTAAACAAGCTGAAATGCTAGGAAGCTCAGTTATTGAGCAGTGCACCGAGTAAAGCTTTTTTCAACACGATGCACTGCTTTTGATGTGTTGCCCAAGTTTGTTTTCTCACACATTATGAGAATGAAAAAGTCAGCTGTGCACAAAATCAGTTGCCCACTTGTGATACACACAAACGCACAAAACAGTATGTAACGCGATCAGATGTGTGGAACGTCTCGTGCTAGGTGTTTGTTTATTATGTTACACAGAATGAATGTAGACGTATATACACCTCCATCAGAGATAATTATTGTACAGTATGGTGGCAGTCTCCCCTGCAGACTAGTTAATCAACACTCTTCTGTTTCATCACCCCTGGTTTGCCAGGCAATGCCACCAGCTGTGTCAAAGCAACATTCCACACTTGACATAAGCAACGGAACTATGAATTATGTGATAGTGTAGATCGGATCCCTACAGACAGATTTCAACTATGTATGTGTACAGAAAAATGCATAACAAGGACTGTTTGCATTGGCATGTTTGGAAGCAGAAGCCATGAACTTTCCTCATTTTGTATCTCGCCCGTAGTCTGCGTGACTTTGGTAATCAACCTATACAAACCTATAATAAGGTGGCAGCAACATGACAAAGATCTCTGGACAAACAGTCCAGTCTGAGAATTACCTCAATCTTAAGTGGAATGATATATATACATATATATGTATAAATATAAACTTTTTTTTATAGTACACAATTCAGAAAAAAATCACATAAAACTTGGGATGGATTTTTTTTTTTAGATTAATTCAAACCAAGCAAGGGGGATAGGAAACATTGCTGGTTGTTGTATTTTATATATCTATATTATTCTTCACCATCCATGGAACTTTCTTCCGTCCTCATCGCTTTTGCCTCCCCTCTGGCAGTGGGTGTATAGAAAACTTGCTCCGACCAAAACATGATGAGCCAACAAATCTCCTGCGGCTGACAGAGGGAGATGTCTGGCATCCCATGTAGGAGGAGATCAAGATTTGATTACACTCTGTCACAGAAAACTTCGATGAAAAACACAAACCTCCGTCAGAGCAAAATGGCGTCTGGGCTGAGGGAACAGGCCTCGCGCTTTGATCAATGGGAAAATAAACCTAACAAAACAACGACGTTACAAAGCGAAAAATAAAATGGCAAAAAAAAAAAAAAAAAAATCTCTTTCTGCTTTGTTCCAGGAGGTCCATGGTCTTCTCTCATGGGCAAAAGACAAGGTATGAACTTTTCCAAAATACATTCTGCTACAAGCAGATTTCTTTGATTTCCTATCAGACAACAAGTTTAAAACTTTGAGAGCGTAGCAAAACAAAGCACAATAAATCGAAGCAGTCAGAAGTGAGAAAAGCTACATTGTTTTGCACGGCTGTGAAATAAAAGAGCTGTGTAGATTTGTCAGGACGTATGTTGTCAGAGAGCTCATTATTATTGCAGTAATGTGTTTATAATTCAGTAATCTGTTCTGGGACCTTTTTTATGTCCTTTCAAATTCATATAAGAAAATCTGAGCCACGCAGCAGGAAATATTCCAGAGGTACAAAACAGAGCAAACATCAGTGACAAACAGAAGTGAGAGTGATTAGACAAGGCGCACTCGGAAAAACGAGCTGCTGGAGTTAAGGTGGGCT
Source organism: Arrhamphus sclerolepis (assembly GCA_037176975.1). Lineage (NCBI taxonomy): Eukaryota > Metazoa > Chordata > Actinopteri > Beloniformes > Hemiramphidae > Arrhamphus > Arrhamphus sclerolepis. Next base: position 2,084,452 of record JBAMYA010000003.1, read on the forward strand.
GCAAAGCGGCTTGTAAAGGAGGCAACGAGGGTAGGCAGGTTAAAGCGGCTTAAATAACGCGCCTTAAACGAGATTTGCCAATTGGATGCGTGAAGGGGAATAAGCTGAGCTGTCAGCTGATGTAGGCTGGAGCTGAGATCAGCTGCTATCAGCTAATGCGCTGAGACCAGGGAATGAGCTTGAATTTGTGGCCGGTTAAAACGAATGCTATGCTCAATTTTTGTGGTATTTACTTCACATGTCCTTCTGGCTTTACATTCTTCCCCAAGCCTTACAGCTAGCATTAAGAGCAAATGATAAACATACACTGAAGCAATGTAGATTAGGTAATGTAAGACATGGGTTAATTAAATGATAAAGATCAATCACATAATTCACAATATTGTGAAAATGATTTATTTTTTTCCAATTTATTTTTGAATGTATTGTATAATCTGACTGCACTTGAAGGCAGCATCTGAAGTTTATGCAGCTGACCAAATCGAATAAACGCGGTCTTTCAGCAGTCTTTCAATTAGATGTTAGGGAGTGGTATCAGTGTGCGGTTCATTTTTTGGTCTTTTCTTCTTAAGCTGAGCAGCAGGATGCCGTGAACAGAGACAAGTGAAAGTCAGATAAAGATTGGAGGAGAAAAAAAAACAAAACAAAAAACTTATACCAGCTAGTTGGTAGTTGTGTTTAGTGAACATACAAGAAGTCCTGTTGCTGGAAGTTGCCATAACATTACTTTCCCAATGTTATATGCTGCCACCAATCTGGAAATACAATTAGCTGCTAAATGCTAACAGAAGCATGCTAATATTTGCAGGCCATATATTTCCATATTTTTGGTTGCTGGTGTGCTGGTGCTGCTACTTATTTTCTTACTTAAGATGTGAAATTGCATTCTCTTAGTATTGATAATAAGTACAGTGTTACGATGTGTGGAAAAAGGAAATGTTTGAGTGAGCTTATTTTATGATTGCTAGCTGCATTCGTTCATGTATTTACGGGTTTAATGTCATACTGTTTTAAGCTGAAGAAAATTAAATTGGATTTAGTTTAATTTTATTAGCAGAACAGGCCAAACTCATGTTCTGTTAGGATTAAACAATTTTACAGTGTTTTATCCGGAAGTAGAGAAGTTGGATCACTATTAATTTATTTTTTTTTACATTGGTTTATGCATTCTGCAGTTTTAAGTTGATATTCTTTGACATGTTGTACAACAGAAACGAGAAGAAAGAACATTCGAAACAAAGAAAAAATATAAGTCAGTACTTTTAGAGAACTAGAAATTAAGAACCTGGAAACCTGGATGGAAGAAGATCCACGATTTCAGTCGATGGTGAGCCACCCAGTTTGAACCAGGAACCAGGATCTACATCTGTTGTGTAACAAGAGACGTACTGTCTACTTGTGATGGGATTGTATCAGTATCTTGGATTGGTACCAACTCGAACACACGCTAGAAAGAAATTACTCCTGAACAATATTCTTTGAATCAAGGATCCTTTTTTTTGAGCTCTGAGAGATCAGCAGTGATCTGCACTGAACTTAGACTAAAGGCTCTTTAATTATTTTAAAGATGCATTTTTTTTTTAATTTTATCATTATTCATACCCGTTTGTTTTTTATAAATGTTGAGTTTTTGTTGTAAATTATTTGACTAAATTGGTCGTTCTTGCAACTTAATCTCTTGTCTGTCTCACTCATTGCGTCTTTTTAGTTGTACTGAATGAACTCTGTTCGGACTTATAATTGCATACGTGTAATATGAAGAAGTGGGTTACATTAAGAAGAAGCAATGTTGGTCAAGATGTGAAGAAAACTGTTCTGGCCACAGGTTAGATCTGATGAGGAGTACTTAAAAAAATGACAAAATACATGTTTTGCAAGTTACCAACAAACAGCTGTTGGAAACCTTCACTAAAAGCAGTATGATTGATTTTGCAGCTCTACTGTGAGTTGAAAACTCTCCACTTATCTTTTATACAAATATACATACACATTTCAGATAAAGGTTTGCATTGAGCTGATGGTTCACACAACTTCTGCAAAGACTTCTTAGCATTCCTAACCCCTGATAAATGTGTACAGATATAACATCTCAGACAGATACAGTATATAAACCCTTTCTTCCTGCTTGTATTGATCATTTAGTAGCTGCTGCTGGCAGGGCTGTGAGCAGATGAGCAGAGAACATCTGGTTTTCTTGTGTTTGCTCTCTGAGTTCATTTTAAGAACTATACATAGAGACACCACAGACTTTAGATTGCTCCAGCTTAATCCCGACATTTTCTGTGTGTTTATGTTATGTGTCATCTGCATGAATTTTAAATCACTAGATCGACACAGATAAATTCAGAAAAAAGAACATTCTCCTTTTTGGTTCTGAACTGCTCAATCTCTATTTCTTCTATTTTATTTATTTCCATTTCTGTTCAGAAATTTGGGGTAGCTGCTGCAAAATAACACAAATTTCTCAGCAAGTTCAATAAATCATCTTCGCATTCTCCGGTCGGATTGAGTAAGCAGGATTAAAATACATCATTTGGTAATTAAAATAGCAGATGTTTCTGTGGCCGGGCACGCCAGCGGGATTAGCCGAGTTGCAGACTGGATCCCAGGGAGTGCAGGACAAGGTCAGCCTGCCAACCTGCCATGTGCTGTGATGCCTGCGCCTGACAGCAGTTGATACATACTCTGAGTTATTAGGGTGTGGCGAGCAGTGGGGGGATGAGCAGGCATGGAGGATGGGTAGAAGGAGGGTAATCTGTGTGAAGCCAGATGGAGATGGAAGCAAAGTTGGATGATAAACGATAGAGAGAAGGACGCTTGTTGCTAACAAACAATTAGTTTGAAAATATATTAATGGATAAATGGACTGATAAAACAGACCACTGCTTGCACAGAGGGGTCTGGATGCAATGGAAAGCTTTAACAGAGCTGTCCCAGTTACGAGGTCACTGATAGTAAGAACCTTGAAATGATAATGGACTGTAAAGAAAACCTGATGCACACTGAAATCCATGAACCTGTGGGAGAAAACATTTAAATGGGGCTCAACATTTCAGGAAAACCACGATCTATGAAATGTTATCCAGGTGCAAGATGAGAATGAGATAACTGTCAACACAACTTTCAACTATCTGAACTATAGCAGTATGACCACTGTCATGTGCTGTTATGTGTGTTGCTTGAAACTCTTTTTGTTTACACCGTACCTTTCATCTTTTGATTTTGGTATGATTCCATCAGATGGATTATTTCACAATAATGACTTGAGAGGTTGCATTGTGTTGTCGACAGTATTAAAACACAATGGAGAGAAACACATGACCACCTTGATCGGAGGCTTTTGTTGAAAAACAAAACAAAACAAAACAGTGTTGATGCTTGTCAACAAAGAAATATGGCATAAAGAAGAGTAGGAAAGAAATGGAAATGAAAAACATGGCATCGGACACAGTAGCCTAATAACTGGTTGGGCATGACGGAAAGTTGAGACCCTGCCAGGCTGCCAATGATGAGGTCATGGGATAGGGGAGCTCGTGGGCAGCCAGTTAGTCATGATCTTGGCCCATCCATCAAAGTTGTGAGGATAATAAATCTAAACTGACAGCCTGATCGTAGTCTAGCTTGAGCAGCAAGAGACTGGCCTGAACAGTCCAGGCAATGAGGTGTGCAAGGTTTAGTGCATTTAAAGCTCTCTGAGCAGAGAGGGAAAGCCATCCTGACTGGGGATAGTCCTATTTTACACAGAACGGCTAAAAACAACCAACTGTTTATATTTTTTTCTTGTTTATATGAAGGAACCGTTAAGAAGCAGCAGCTCCTACTTCATCCATTTCCATCGTGGTCTGCTGTTATTTTTCTTTGCGACCCATTTCCTTCTTTGATGAGTCTGCGGGTTTCTTAATCTCGAGTCACCAAACCAATGTGGCCGCCTTGTTTTCAGCAACGCTCCAACACATTGTTGCTATAAAACACAGCTTTGTAAGGCCCCATAAGACATGTCATTGACTTCTGAGCAGCCAAGTGGATAGAGTAACATTTATAGATGTAATTAAGAGGCATTTGGATCTTTCGAGGCAGTTAATGTCTAAACAAAGGTGAGGTGGTGGATTCTGTAGGAACCTACGAGACTGGGACTTCTCTTTTTTTTAAAAAAAAAACACCACCGTATCATCAGTGTGCAAAGCGTTGTCTATAAAGGTTGAAGGCTCTATCATCACAGAGCAAGCTCAGGGAATTGAACTCTCAACCCCTCTGGTAATTTGTGAAGTATGCAGCACAATGACTGTTGCAGGCTGACCAAAAATGTCACCCTGCCCTTTCCTCTTGTCAAAAAGAAATTGTCAGAGTCCTGAGGGCACTAACTAATTACTGTTCCCTCTGCTGGGTAGCCATCATGCATGTGTACGCTCTTATTGTATGTGCGTGAGATGTCTCCTCATTTCTTTTTCTATTTTTTTTGAAGTGCGAGTCCATGTCTGTCTAAATGACTTATCACCAGCACTATCACCACTGTAAGGTCAAGCTCGGAGTACGTATCAACTCCTTTGTGAGATGATCAGCAGATGTGAGACAAACAAGTCAACCACAAGCCCTCACCAGATATGGCAGGTAAAGAAAGCGGAGGTTCACGGGAGTGAACTGTGTTGTGGGTTGTTATTTTTAGCAGATAAGGGACTGAAACACAAGTATGCAACACAGAGAAAGATAGCACATGAATTTACGGGGGCTTCAGGTCAAGAAACACAGTCGTGTGAAAAACAAAGGGCACTTTCTTTCATCACCCCTTCATCACACCCTCAGTCATCACCCTCTATCACTATGATTGACAACTGGCACAAAGTGTTTGTGCTTATATGCTGTTTGCTTTTAGCCAAACATGGAAACATGCTACTACACCGTATGTCTGTAGCAGATTTCTTCAGAAGTGTAATGGCTCATTCAGCTGTCAGGTTATTAGAAAAAAGAAAAGACGTATTCCTGACAAACACTGCAAATAAGCCAAACCTCCATCGTACGACGGACTGAGCAAGTATGCAAAGCTAGCTCTCTTGAATCGACGCAGACTTCTTTTTCTCGCTTTTGAAGAAATTTCACCTGGAAGGCTGTCAATTCAAACAGGTAAAACACACATTTCTGAGAAGATACTTTTGCACAAGTTATGTTTGTGAGGCTGACAGATAAGTGTATAACAGAAGTGCATTAGATGGACTTGTAACTTGTATGCCAAAGGGATGTGAAAGAAACCAAAAATAAATAAATACATTTTAAAAAAATACTAGGAATAAATGCAACAGGGGAGGAGTTTCTCATTTGCTAACTTATCATCAACCAATTTAAAGTCTATGACATGCTGTCTTCTCTAACAGCTAAAATGAACTGGAGCATTACAGCAGGTGACGTTCACTGCCGCCAGAGAGTAAAACTACTGAATATTACTACGGGCTGTTTCTGGATACCCAAACTAAAACGGGACGTCCACCTAACCCATGACCATCTGGGTATTTGAGTATTTAGGTCCAGTCATTTAAAATGAGAGACTCCAGACTGTTTGGAAATGCTCTATAAGACTGATAAGCATTAACAACTTCTCCTTTAAAATATATATATATTTTTTTTCCTGTTTGTGATGATGGCATTATGTTATCAATACCAGACCAACTAGTATTATATGCTTCTATAAAAAGTAACACTTGCTGATGATCAGGTGCACTTGATCAGAAGCATCTGGCTGCTACAGAACCTGTTAACTGTAGTGCAGCTTTTTCATAGATGCTTTTGTTTGTGGGCAAAATATTACTTTGAATTCAATATCAACGCAGATTCAGATTATTACCACTAATGATAATGATAATAATAATAATAATTGCAATAATAATAACGATGATGATGATGATACACAGCCACCACAGGTCACAGCTGCTTCTATCTTGGGCTGCGCTGGATGTCTCTCTGGAAGACATACCGAGTAATCAGCAAGTTGTCTGCCTATGTGGACAGAGAGCTTCATTATCACAAACACTGCATACCAGCTAACACAGCATAATTTTACACCCTTCACTTATTACTTGTGTGAGTGAGTATGTGATGGTGGATATAAAGTAGATGGATCTAATATCACACATCTTTGCGAGTGTGGACAAAAGAGTTCACTCAGTGTTTTAACCTGGAATGCATCTGTAAAACATTAATCAAAACTGTGAGCAGCAGCGTTCCATACCTGGACATTATGTTGGACCGGGGGGGTTTAAAATAGTTTTATTTTGTTTACCTCTGTGCCCTTTTGCCTCATGGTAACTTGTTTTCATTTATCTACTGAATAATTTATGCAGCATTACACACTTAAATATGATTCAGTTCGGCAGGTGGGTAAATGGCAACTCTGTTCTATGACATAGTCGAGTTGATGATTTAGGCCAAGGTGATTTAGGAGTGTTTGTGTGCGTTATGTGGGAGAGCTATGCTATAGTCAGCAAAACAAGGTTGTGTCCCTGCAACATGTTTAATGGGCCCTCCACACACAGCGCTTCCCTGGTGAGAGTGATGCTAATTAGTGTACAGCACCTTGCCCCTCTTTCTGGCTGCTCATCATCCTCACGCAAACACACACACGAGAGCACTTGCACACATATGTACATGTGTCCACATGCACGCATTTAAAGAGCGAGGAAGACTGCAATCCCTGAGTAAGCAGGCAACATGCAAATGCAACAACAAACACCTAAGCTCACGCTCAGTTCAGCATGCAGATGCATTCATAAGCACATCATACACAAGACGCACACCAATCTCAACAAGGATGCGAAAGTCAGCATAGTTTTATAGTATAATTTCAATTCTCTGACTGCCTTTTCCTCACTCCCCTAACTTGATTTTTGACTGAAATAGTCAATGGAATTGCTTACTTTCTGTAAATTTGAAAATTCTAGCTTTTTGGGAAGATGGAGTTTAGTTGAGTTTGATATAAAAAGTTTTTATTTCTTTTTCTCTCCAAGAATAATCTGAAAACTGTATTGCAGCAGCTCAACTGTGGTGATTAATCATCTAATTCTCATTTTCATAATAAAGAATCGGACAGCGGACGGGTCAGTCAAGTACATGTGCTCTGCCTCTGTAATGCCGTATTGTTGTAAGCTGTGCAGAATGAGGGCCGACTGAACACGCATACCTCCGGGAATAATGTCTCCTTGATGATGGTACCATACGTCTTTCCAAACTTCAAATTTACATCTCTTTACATCAGTGGTACCTTCACACTTTTGCAAGATATGCATACTATCAGAATTGCAGCATTTTTTCTTTCAAAGGCATATCTTTTCATCTTTGGAATATAGAACCTGATATCCACTTTTCCCAAAAGTAACCTGAAATGTGAACTCATCTGAACACACGTCTCCAGGGTCCTTGCCCAGAGGACTCTGTTTGTCAGTTAACATGTTACTTGCTCCTAACTGCAGACTGTCGAGTAAAAAAAAAAAAAAAAAAAGCTTTCCAAAAAACTATTAAAGTAAGTGGGTTGATTGATTATGCTGGCATGATGGTTTCTCATGTACTGCCATCTGAGAGCTGGAAAAATTGCAATATTGCAACAGTGGTTTCCAGTTTATGCCTTTATGCAATACAGTATTTTCTGAAAATTATGATTTTGCCCATATAATCATGGTCCTAAGTGTTTCTAAATGAAAACGTTTGGTCACTTGTTCTGTGACTATTATTTTTACCTAATCAATATGCAACCCTGATTGCAAATGGTTGATGTATCATTATAGCAACTGCTTGAATTATGCACATCAGGGGAATGCTCCAAATTTTCAAACTACTTTGTTCCGCCTGTTTTACCTGTGGTCCTAAAGCTTAACTGTCAGGTAAACATGGCCTAAAAAACCTTGAGCATTGACATGGCTTCCAGAATTATCCAAGTTCACACCTCGTGCCTGTGCATCGATTCACAGAAATAGGATCAGCATCTTCGATTATGTTAGCTCGGCTCCACAATGACTTTAATCTGAACTGAAAACCCCTGAAAGCTTCTCTTTTTTTCAAATGGATGCACTGATGCTTGTTGGATATGCGCGTACATGGGTATACTGTAAATGTATGAGGAACAGAGTGTGTGTGTGTGTGCATGATGTCCATCTTAGTCCATGGAAGTGTGTGGGTAAGACACACTAATGGGATGCAGAAAATGGTACGAGCATTTAAGAGCGGATATGGGTGAGTGTGTGTCTATGGATGCAATCAATTACAAAGCATTGGGGCTGCATGTTCTAATCAGAGGCATAAATGTCAGCTCCTTTCACTTGCACACGCCTCCATTTGCATCCATTAATGCAGAGGGAGAAAGAAAAAACATGGAGCGAGTAAAAAAAAAGGGAGGAAAAAAAGCCACCTCGTGTTTTATATGGAGGAGGTGAGAGCAGGCGAGTTGGTGAAAAGCAGACCAGAAGAAGAGAAGAAAAAAAAAGAAAGGTAAAGGTTCTGATAACACAAGTACATGCACTGATAACCCCCCAGTCAGGTAAAAGTACAGTACTCTGTATGCCCAGACCAAGGTTAAAACTGCTCTACAAAAATAAAGATTCAGAATTATTAGAAAGAATTAGTTTTTGTGTGATCATAATACATACAGATATTATGCTGCAATTACCTAAGATTTTATAAATTTGGTGAAACAGGTCCAAGCCCTAAAACACACGAGTGCTGCACTTAATTAATGCTCCTTTGGATCAGTGCCAGCAAATACTTAATCTGGGAACCCATCATCTTTAGTTTGATGACTATGCCTCTAGAGGCTCTGGATAATTCTGGGCCTCCGGTGTAGCCAACGGATATCCGAATAACAGATTAAAGATATCCAGGCCACGGCTTCCTGTGAATATGACTGGTCATTGTTAATAAGCAGATACATTTAAATAAAAAGCTAAACTGACATCAGAGAACAGCTGATGGTTTTGAGATTATATTACGGCATGTGTGTCCCATGTCTTCTGTTCTTCACATGATGTTTACGCACTTGCAAGCAGAGCCTGGTTAAGCACAGCTGGTTAATTCATCTCATTCTACATCTGGGAACCAAAAGTCTTCTGCAGCTTCATACCAAGATAGATGTGTACATACCTTGAGAGCAAAAACTTGAAAAAGAAAAAAAAAAAAGACGAAGAAGCTGCATTAGAAGAGAAGGGAATGATCTTACTCCAATGAGCACAATGGACAGGCAAACCAATAGTGCAGAGACATGCAATCCTGCGTTTGGACATCAGTAAGAGTTGGAAATAGGACAAGCGGGCGAAAAGCTGGAAAGGGAAAGTCCAGAATGGCATTACTTTATTCTATATCAGTCACACCTCTGAGACGCTGACAAGATGCGGTGAAGGACACTGGACAGTCCTCACACAGACAAGTAATGGGGCTACAGCTGTGATAGTAATTACACTTTTATGTATTAAGCATACTTTGTAGAAAGTAAATAGAAGAAAGTGAAGGGGAAGGGAGGGAAATGGAGAAAAAAAAGGAGGGTGAATTGAAGCCAGAGGAGCAGCAGAAGGATACTGGTATATCTTCTTCTCTTCCTTCCTCTCTGTCTCCCTAAACAGCAAAGCAGTGAAAGGTATTCCCACAACTGCTGTACGGTGTCTCGCAAGCTTCCGAAGTCATTACCAGCGTAACAGCAGAAACTTGTAAATGTCTGCATGCGATGTAAACAGCTAACTCTCTCTTGTGATGGCTCTTCCCATGCCTATATAGCCTGAGAAAAGGAACTGGGTTCACACAATTTTCACTTAATCTCATCTCCAACCTTTTGAGGACAAATCGACCCTTTTGTTGAATTTAACTGATGCTGCATCAATGAGCTGTGGTTCTTGGATTATTGAGTCAAGCATGTTTAAGTCGTTCCCAGACTACATGCTGGGAAAACATCATGATTGCAATAAAATGGTCGATTGAAATATTCTTACAATACAAAAACAAAGTTTTAGCCAACTGATGGTTGCAAGGCAGTCAGAACAGCACCTGAAAACTCACAGCTGAAATAAATGCAAAGAAAGTGATGGAAATATTTCTTTTTTTCACGTTATATTATGTTTTAGTACCTTTTCTAACTTGGTGCTGTGCTATCTTGTTAGTGTGATTGTTTTTTGTTTAATTTTCAGGGACCACAATCATCCACAAAACTGTAAATGTGCCAGTGTTTGACAACGCTGTGTAACTGGACCAGATGTCAAAAAGTTCCATAAAAATAACAACATATTGGAGAACATAACAGCGACTTTTAAAGCTGGTCCAATTTGAACTTCAGAAAACAGAGAAAAAGCTGGAAAAACAAACAAACATGTGAGTAGCATTCAAAGTGAAACATATACACTGCAATAAACGAGTGATGTAAAACATTACTGGTCAGACATTCAGCTGGCAGTTACATCATAAGAATGTAAGTGAACCCAGATGGGGCACGACTGGACAAAAAACAAGTAAAAACAAGTGAGAGCTGAAATGGCAGACATGCAAAAACAAAGCATGATGGCAAGTCAACTTGTATTTTGTCTTTATTTTTTTTTTCTCTAAGCACACATGTAAATGAATGGTAACAATTACTGGACTGGGTTGTATATTCATTGGTGGCTGCTTGAGAACTGGACTTTGTTGAGAACTGTTTTCTTTGTGGTGCCCATCTAGCCAGCTGATGCTTTTTCATGGGATAACATTGCCACCGCTTATTCTTGATGGTGTTAATCAATGTCCAACATAACAGTGTGTTAAAGGGGTCAGGAACCAGTCATAATTAGATATATAAAGCCAGTAAAAATCTCTCAGTGCACAAAATCATAGTTGGTAATTGCTGTTAATGAGTATCCTACAGTAAAGTTAACTACCAATGATAAATATTAATAAAAAAAACTGAACCTTAAAACAACAATCTTGACAAATCTTTTCATCATAGTCAGAGATGTTACTGTAAGATTTTTCACTCCCGAGATGTTTTGCATTGCTGCTTCTACCTTCTGTATGATTGACACCCCAATTCACATGCACTGCTTTGTTTGTATGATGCCTGATGGAGGGGCCATATGTTTTACAAGATGAGGTTATTCATAGGTTGTTGTGTTAACCAGGAACACTGCTGAACCTGTCACTTTCTCTTGAGCTGACAAGCTTTATTAGAGAAGGGAAGGATGTTCCTGTTTATTCATGCTTAGTGTATGGCACGTGGCACGTGTCAAACCAGATCCACCATGCATAAGCTTGTTACATTTGTTCAACTTGTGCTGCATTGATACAATGGCTTTAGTCAGTCAGTTGTGATGGAATCAGAAAATAAGCGCGTGGGAGAACAGGGACACATGCCACAATATTGTGAGAAGGCAAATTGCCATTGCTCGAAAGAAAAAAAAGAAAAGAAGTGATTGCTCATTTGTGGTGCCTTGTATGGTATCACAACAAGAAGTCTTTTTTTTTTTTTTTTTTTTTAGTTTTTTATAGATGCCTGAGAGTCATCTGTGGATAAACATATGGCTGAAATTAGAAGTAAAAAAACTCGCCAGTCACAAATAGACATACACAGAATCAGAAAGTTCAGAGCTCCATTCTGTTTGGCCATTGTTTTTGTCAGTTTGTGACCTAACACCCCCCACCCCCACCCCCCATTGTTGAATTAACCACAGAGAGAAGCGTGGGTGGCTCAGGCCACAGTGCCAGGAGTATACTGGCCCAGAAAAAAAGCCACAACACAAACTGACTCTTGGCAGCGGATGGAGAGGCAGTATTTTTTTTCTTTTCTTTTTTTTCTAAAAACTGATTACCTACCCCCTCTGCAGCGCCTGCTCTCTTACTTTCTCTCTAAGACAAGCTGTTCCCTTGGCAGCTGTTTCCACAATGCAGGTCCTCAAACATGGAGGGAGATTGGACCGTATATGTGTGTTTATACATCCGCGCAAAGGGGAGGGGGTGGAGGGAGGTCATTGTTTCAGGAACTCCACATGCAAATCAGTAAAGAAACATGTCAGGCTGTTTCCCACTGCAGCCCTAGGATAGTGAAACTGAACACAATTAGTCCTGGACTATGGTGTCAGATGCCGGGGAGCCTTTTCTGTTAGAGGGCTGCGCCTTTTGTTGGGACGCCTTCTGTTCATTGGCCGGTCCCATTGCCACGGTTTTCCAGGTGTAACGTCTCCTGGCAAACTGCTTTCACCCCACCAGCTACTTGACAGCCTGTCACAATAAATCCATACCCTCCACATAATCCAGAGCAGTCCAGGCGTTTGCTGACATGAAGACATCAATTTTATCATTTTAATTAGGATTACATTTTGCATTCACATGGTATGTGTTGAAAAATTAGAATGAGTGCTTGGCATGTCTCTTTAGAGGTTAGATGATACTTTTACGTAAAGGCAAATAGTGAAATGTTGGCAGGAAGCCCATGAGCCAATAAATAAATAAGGAAAATCCTCCTCTGTAATTCAGTATATGAGAGAGTTTTGCCATTGGACAATAGCATGGAAGCAGATGGCAAAAAGGGGAGTAACTTCCTTTAGCTCGTCTTTTTTCTCTTTTACATTATTGTTCCAAAAGGTATGGGGCAGGCATCATTTCAGCAACCCAAGAGATTGCCTGTCTAACACACATAAACACTCACACCAAAAGCAAATCTCTCTCCCATCAAAGTACCTTTATCTCCAAGACCTCCCACTGAGCATGCTCGCTAAGAACCCGCCTTTGAGCCCCTAATGCACAGGCAATGAGATTAGGGCCTTGAATTACTCACGTTATGACTTGATTGGCCAATAATTTGATTGCAGTTACATCTCTTCTTCCCCTCTTTCTTCAGATCCCATCTCCCCTGTCCCTCCCCTCTCTCCCTTCTCCTCCTCCCTTCCTCCTTCTTGCTTTAAGCGTCAAGAAGAAGTCTGGCTGTCAGCTTTCAAAGAGAAGAGTGACTGTTTCCATGGAAATGACAAAGCTGCTTTATTAATGAAAAAGAAAGGGGCCTCCATGCAACTCATTAAATCATTTAAAAGAAAAAAAATATGTAATTATCCTGCAACAGCTTTTGTTTTATTGTACACAATTCAGTTCAGTTTGGTAAATAATAATAAAATACAAACACCTTCTATACACTTGCTGTCATTTTTATCTTATTGATCCAATAAATTTGAGAGATACAGTGGTATTTGTAACACCATATTGATCAACTGTACAGTTGCAGGTAATTTAAAAATGAATTTTGAATGGAAAACTAAGCAGCTGACACAGGTAATGCAGTAATAGAAAACTGCTGAGAGTTGCTCAGTTTCAACTGGAAGACCAAGAATTTATGAAAATGTACAAAATATCTGTCCATTCATCCATTAACCTCCACTTATCTCAGTTCGGGTCGCATGAGCAGCAGCATAAGCAGAGAGACCCAGACCTTCTCTCCCCAGCTACGTCTCCCAGACACCAAGACAGGCCAGGCATGAAATATAATCTCCGCTGTCCAGCCCCAGGGCCTTCCTCCAGTGGGACATGCCTGAAACAGTCCCCCCGGACATGTTCAGAGTCATCCTAATCAGACTCCCAAACCACCTCAATGGCTTTTTTTTTTCTTCTTTTGCTGCAAAGAAGCGGTTCCTCACCTCCAAGTCCCTCCTTAAATCTCCACCTTATCGTGGTGGTGGGGTTTGTGAGCCAAATTAACATAGGACAAATCGGTCCTGTAGTGTGTCCGACAGGCGGTGAAAGCACAAACTTGATGTCCCTCATTTGGACATGTATACTGGTCCACTGCCTTCACCCAAGAGGTCTGGCAGTGCTCAGCCAAACAAGCTACATGGTATTGCCCTCTTGTGGGCTCACCACCTGCGGTCGGGGCCATATGGGTCAGGTGCAATGTGTTTTGAGCGGCAGATTAGGGTTGTATTCACACTGGACCTATTTATGTTGACCTAAACGAACTTAATCATGAGTGCGGTTCACTTGGGTCAGAGTGAACACAACAGCCGCACTCTGGTGCACACTAAAATAGCAGTCTCTGACATAACTGCTGCTGGCTAATGACAGCACTGACGGCTGTCACATGACTTGTGGTGCGGTGTGAAGGCGTTATGTGAGCGTGAACCAAACTCAATGAAAAATAATACAATCTAATTTGGGGCGCACCAACATGTGTGAAAACCGACGGTGTGGCCTAGGGCACGAAGATCCCGTGGGTGCCTAAAACTGTCTCTTGGGGAAATTTGCAAAATATGAAAAGATACAAACAGAAAATAGACTTATATATTATTAACCCCATCTTAAAATGTATGGACTACATAGAATAGTTGGCTACATGAAAAACGGATCAAATTTGATTCTGACAGAAGTCAGAAAGGCTGTGATAAGTGTCAAAATAACATCGTCTTGTTTAACTGTGGAGTCTTCTTTCTTTTGGAGACAAAAGGGGAAAGAAATACTGAAAGACTGGTTTCAGTGGGTTTAGACTGGTTTTCCTTGGGTTCTTTCTGAACACTCGACTCCAAAAGGTCAGTCAGGAGTCAGTCCAGATAGGGAGTTATGATCTAAAGTGCAAAGAAAAAGAAAAATAAATCCCAATGTTAACCGCATCTTGAGGCACAGCTGAAAGACTGATCATTAGACATGGCAGTGCCTCCCTACTAGCTTGCTTATCAAGGCTGTCTTCTCCTTTTTCTGACAGTAAAGAGGTCTTTGTGCCCTGTTAATAAGGGTAAACTGACTCTATGCTGTAGCTCCTTGGTTGCTATAGTGCAGACTGTAACACTGTTATGAAAACACTATATACAAAGCTTTGACTTGTTCTCGTGAGGACAACCAGAGGCTGAAAGTGCCAACCAGTTTTTATGCAATGTAAGCAGTTGTAGAGAAGATACTGTCAACAAGGGGCCAAAAAAAAAAAAGAAAAGCTGTCAGATCATCTAATGTGAAAAAAGCCTCAAGTACACATTTAAGGGGTTTCCAGTTTCTTTTGCTCCATGAGGGCCAAAGAGTTGATTCTGTTTGACTGCCAACTTCAAAATAAATTTGAGAGGAGTGTGTCTTACACTGCAAATTAGCCTGGGAGACATTTTGTATCTATGTCACATAGCATATAGAGTGAAGGATGTGGATGGATGCTCCTACTGAGCTGGTAGCTTGATGCTGATCATTCCTCCCTCTTCTAACTCGTCTACCATTCCCAGTTCTAACATTCTTCAGCTGTTGAACTTCTTTGGAAGAAGGCTGCCATCTGCTATGAATCACATCATGCTCCGAATCAAATATAACACACACTTACAGCCCTGTAAACACAGGCATACACAAATGATGGCAGCAGACGAATCGCAGTTGCTGGCAGAAACAAATATAACCCCTAGAGTTGAGCATGTTTGATGCATATAAAAAGAAAAAACCCAGGAGAAACTTTGGAATGCATTAAAAGGTTTAAATGTTTGCAAGTAAAACAGACTGAAGCAAATGTTGACATTCAGCAACCATAAGGTGCAGATATATATAGGCACACATATGTAGATTATGTTTCTTAAACATATAAAGATATAATGCAAAACATAAAAAGCACAATGATCATGACAGCTACATAAACCCCAAAGAAACTGCTAAGACATCTACGTAAGAATGCTAAGAGGCGGTCAAAGACAAAGGTTACCACCTAGAGATGGTGCACAACAGCGCTGAGATAACCCAAGAGATATAGCAAAGATAAAATGAGAGGCGGCGGCATGATAACCCTCCTTCAGCACAGCAGCAGCACAAAGATGGCATGAAGAATCCAGAAATGACAGGGAAAACAAATGTATCACAAGCAAAGCACAACAAACCAGTCCTTGGACGAAACATCAAACATACAGCAAGTGAAGGAGACAGAAGAGCTGCTTTTAAGTGTGAAGTGAAGGATTGGGAAACAATGTCAGAGATAACGAAGACAAATGGAGATAACAGGAGAGAGGAAGGGAAAAGAAAATAACACAAGTCAGCATGTACTTGGAAGACTGACATCACTACGCATGCATACAAAATATTTACACTGCACAGACAAAAAGGGCAGAATTCAGCAACTTCTGGATAAGAACCTGTTCTATACATGTCGAAAAGCTGCATTTGCATGTCATTAAATAGATTGTTTGCAAATTATGATTACGGCGCATGAGGGGAAAACTGCCACGAGACAGAAACAACTTTAGCAAGAAAACTAATAGTGTCAAATTTGAGGCTGCAGATCTTGGAAAGTTTAAAGTTTGACTTTCTTTTAAGCTAGAAAAACACACGGATCCTTGGAGTATGTTTTAGAAATGTGCTGATGTTTTGTTTTCTTTGTAAAACACTTTGATGGAGAGGCACTGATCTAAAATCACCTCAGAGGGGTCTAAGCACACTTGTGCTATACATCTACCTGTCTCCTCTTAATTTCTCTCTCTGAACTGCTGACCATCTCTTATCACTCCATCCAGACCCTGGAGAAAACTGCATGTGAAAGATCCCTGGCACCTCCTCACTATAAGATGTATCCTTTTTTCTTCCTTTCTTGCTCCTCCAAACCTATTTCTTCTCTCCTGCAAAGTAAGAGTTGCAGTATTACAATTTACAGTGCAGCTCTCGACGCCCCGAGCCCTGCTGATCTTCATTTTCATTCAATAATCTTACTTTATTTTTGAGCAGAGACAGAAAATTGAATCTTTTTTATTTATTTATTTATTTATTTCTCTTGGTTATCACGTCTTCACGTTCCTTTGTCTATAGTCACGAGAGCCCAATTGTTGGAAAAAAGAAAGAAAAAGGTTGTGTTACCCTGAGCTTCCCCGTCCTCATTAGGCAGAATGAACAAGTGAGATGGTGTCACAGAGCTGGACATCAACTCCGGTCCTGATCTGCTCTGTGTGGGCTTTCAGCTCGGTGATACTACAGACCTCTCACGTATGATTGAAGCCGCTAGAAATGGAAACAGTCGGCAGGATTTAACATGGCATACCAGTGGAATTTATTTAAGAGGCAGATGGGAAGAGAAGCAGAGAGCAAGATGCAGTGTGATGAAGAGAGGAAAGTGAGGGTAAAGGAACCTGAAAAATGAGAGGTGTGATAATGGTTTGAGTAAAAGGAGCGAGCTTGTCTGTTGAGGAAATTAAAAAAAGCACACGTATTTAACACCATCAAAAAACAGCACTCATCACCTTATTATTGCTCAGAAAAAGGTATGAGGGTTTGTTTACTTTACGAGTATACCTTACGCAACAGCGGATCAACAAGACCAAAAAGAACAAAACCAAGAATGTTTCAGTGCTGATTCGAATCACTGACGGATTTGCAGCACTAATCAGCTAGTTAGAATTAGTTTTGGGTTTGACAGCAGCTGTTAAAATGTGTTAAATGGCTGCGAACGATGTTGGATTGAATTGTAGAGCTAGTGTTAAGGAGTTGATTTTTATAGCTTTTGTGGTCTCCTGTCTCCCACTATTGGCAAAAACCATCAAAAAACAACTTTGGACTCTTGCCCGAGTGGCGTTTTGTGTGCAACTGTGCGGTACTGTGTAGGATAATGCTGCACATCAGTAACAATGAGACTAAATCACAGACCTACATTGGAAATCATGACAGAGGGGACAAAGACGCCTCCGAAATGACCTCAAAAACAAAACAACCGCCACACCTATAGGGATGTACCTTAACCTCCACGCCTATAGGGGGACTCTCGTCTAAAATAAGAAAAATTACTAAAATTTCTTTATGCCAAATTAAAACAAGCAAAGATGCAGCAATGCCTCAAATATGGTAATGCTAGCTTCTAGTAATGCTAGCCTCTAATAATGCTAGCCTCTAGTAATGCTAGCCTCTAGTAATGCTAGTCTCTAGTAATGCTCGTCTCTAGTAATGCTAGCCTCTACTAATGCTAGCCTCTAGTAATGCTAGCCTCTACTAATGCTAACCTCTAGTGATGCTAGCCTCTACTAATGCTAGCCTCAAACTAGTGAATTATGCAAACAGATGTGGACCTGACACCTACCCAGTAATTGCTGTCTTCATAATAAAAGTGCACCTTCAATCATCCCGAATGTGAAAATTTACACTTAAGCTGCAACTTAAGCTGCCTGCTTTAACTGCAGAGGAATAAAGAGATGAAGAAGTTAAGGTTATTTTTATCACAGAAAGTAAAGGACATGATGGAAGAGGGAAAAAACAAGCAACTCTCACTCTCTCTCTCTCTCTCTTAATGGAATGTGCATTAATTTACTTTATCAGTATCTTTAAGCTGGTATATAAACTAATACTGCTGCAGTGAGTCAGTTTCATTAATCAAGTTTTCTACTAAATATAATACCAGTTTAAAACCCTATATTTTAATAAAGTCACTTTTCTGCTGTGTGAATTGCAGCAACTTCACATGCCTTAGTGCTCTAATGTTGGAAGAGTGTATAATTTTCATAATGACAACCTGTCATGGTATGTGAAACAAATGTGGAATATAATAAAGACTGAACTTGCATATTTTGATATATTCTCAGTTTCAGAAATGTTACATTTGTTGATGTCACTGACACTGACTTAAACAGCAACCCTCGAATTACACGGCATAACACGATTCATTGCTATCCTGTCGATAAATATTTTAATAATCCTACTTGCCACGTCATTTTCAGATTGAGATAATACTGTAAGACCCTGGAGATCTTCTACATCTATGGCAGAGCTGCTGATTGCGCAGTTACACAATCGTAGTACGATAAATTATGAATGAGCAGCGTAAAGAAAAACAAACAAAAAAAAACCCCACTGTATTAACTAAAAACTATGTTGTTGAAACTTACACAAAATATGTAAAAGGTTGACCATTAATTTAAAGCTGAAATTACAAAAGAAGCTTGTGAGCAGAAGGGACAAAGTATAAATGTGTGCATGTGCTGCATTCATGCTGCAAAAGAGCAATGCATTCTTTGCTGCTGCAGGTATCTTTGCTCACAATTCAGTCCTGTGTTGATTTTTAGATAAGGACTATATGAGTGTGCAAACATGCACATGACTGTCCTTCATTATTCGCTGTACCTTTGAAAAATCTTTGCCAGAAGACAACCTGGGGTGTCCAGGTTTCCATATCAGTGGTGCATCTGCTGCTGGAGCCAGATGCTGAGAAGCCCAGTGTGCTTGTTGGGGTTGAACACAGCAAAAATGTGCAGCGACAACACAGTCGCACAGCTGTAGGGACGCACAGAGAGGTGGGGAGAGGAAATGCAGAGATGACGGTATAGAAGAAAGATTGATTGTTGCTGGCACTGAGGAATCTAATCAATGAGTTAATTGGTATGACTGATGAAGACAAATTGAAATGGGTCAGCTGTATCACAAATTTGATATGAACGACTAATATGCATTCAGGAAGACGAAAAGATATGGCGAAAAAAAAGGAGAGCGAGATACACACAATGGGATGAAATGACTGGAAGATAGTTAAGTCCAATTTAAGCCTAAGACTGTGGGAAATTAAATAGTACTGATTAAAGAATGCGCCAAACATTCTTGGTGAAAGCTTTTCTTAACAGTGAAGCTACGCTATTGATTTTCCGATACTCGCATCTATTCACGGACTGTCTTCTCAGGGCCAGCTTTGTAAATGAATGCAAAGCTTTTCACCTGGTCTATGTGTGTCAGCGTCGAGCGTGGAAGCCCGGTCCTTTGAACGCTGTCTCTACGGGTCTGCTAATTGAGCCAGATCAATTCACAGAGACAGCGAGCAGGTTGGCACAGTTGCCACATCAAAGAGATTCTAATAACTGCACACTGTGACCATTACCAAGCCTGAAAAAGCCATATTTATGTTTCCTTCAAAGCAAGCATGGCAGTAATGAACATACTGAGAATGCTGGCCTTGAGTGTTCTTTTCAAGCCGTTGATTTAGACACAAGGCCATTTTGGAGCAATTTGGGAACAGAATAGACACTATTCACACATCCATAAACGCAACCATTCAACTTGCTATTTAATTAGATCCACTTTTTGCAGTGTCAGTGGAATACAATAAAATAACACATGCAAAAAGACTGATTACAGACTAACATTGTTAAAAAGAATTGGCTCTTAATGGTCCGTCTCTATATTTTATGTTTTACACCACAGCAGTCATATAGTACTCTGTTACTGGTTTATTAGCAATGGGCCAGTTTCTTAAATGCATTGGGTATTTTAGAGTTTTCAGAATGATAAGCTTTTCGTGCATGGTCTGGGAACATAACATACTGGTACTAAATGGAATCTTGCAACCCATTATGCTATAGCATAGAGTCATTAAAATATCTTGCATGAATACAAATTTAGAATTTTTCAGTAAATCAGCGTAACTTTTCATCAGCTCTTCTCCACTATATCATGACAGGAGCAGACACAGAAAATGATTTAGAAGTGTTTATTTAAAAGAAAGAAATATGCAAAGAAATATGCATTATCTCTATTAAAATTTATATAAGTTTTTCAGAAAGCTAAACAAACAAATCAGCTGTGCAACAGAGCTTCTGATTCTGGTGCATCAATGAATCTGGTGATCCCAGTAACTCTTACTTCATGTATTTGGTGTTACCCAGTTTAATGGCTGCAGTTCAGAAATCATTGTAAGTACAAACAAGAGCTTTTAAGCTGAGTGAGTATAAATATATGGCTTTTGAAGTATGTTGTGATGTGAGAAGAGATAAGTCCTGGCAAGAAAACAATCATTAGTAACCACTTGTGGAAAAAAAGAAAAAAAAATAGTTTTATTAGCTACACACCACTAACTTCAGTTTATAACTTTATTTATTCTTCCATTTACACAGCTGGTCATTAGTTTGGGAACATGTAAAAGCCGAGTGGGTGGTAAATGGCAAATGTTTCTGTCATGTCAAACATTTGAGTATAAGCACATGGCTATTTCCTGGAACCAGTGAAAACCTGGTTCTTGCAGTACCATCAAAACTAAAAGTAGAAACTACTTAGTCCTTATGTGCAGGCCACCACTACTCTAGTTATACTCGCGTCGTCTCTGACAGTTATCATTTTCTGATCTATCTCTCCATAAATCACTTTCTCACTCACCTTTCTCTGCCTGAAAGGTAATAAGTTTGTAACTTTGTTCATTAGTTCTGGCCCGTCTCCTCCAGTACAGGCTGTCTGTGACATTATGGGTGGCAGGGCTCACACTCTCGCCTTCCAGCGCTCTTTTTTCCCCTGCAATCTCTCACTTTTTATCTCCTCCTCAGCTTCATTTCTCTTGCAGTCTTTTCAACTTTTTTTTTTTTTTACCTTCATCCCCCCCACTCCTCCCCCATCCACTACAACTCTCTGTGTCTCACTTTCTCTCACGCTCACAGCTCGGCACGTCTCCGCGTTGCTCTGCAAAATAATTTACCACACGCGGTGTTCCCGCGGATGATTGAAGCGTAATTAGACAGCAGAGACAGAGGAAGCCAACAGAGGTGCTTTGGTGCCAGTGCTTGTCAGATGGTCCGTCTCACTCTCACTGGCTTTGCCCTTCAAAACTATCACTTCTGCAGGAGATACAGGGAGCGGATGATGTGCTGAGCAACCACAGAGTTAACTTCAGCAGAAAAAAAGAAAACATTAAAATGAGTTTTTATGAGTCATTATTTCACTGAACAGCTGGAACTCTTGCGGGTACCAGTATTTTTATTTTACTAATTTATTAACTATTGCTTGATAATTGAAACTGTGGGAGCTATTCATCTTAATAAATCGCTGACATGATTATCACGGCTTTTTTTCAAATTTAATTTCAACTTAATAAAGTTAAACATGCAAACAGTTTAAATCAGGGGTCCCAGACTATATCGTTCCATCTCCCGTATCATCACCATGGTTACCATTAGAGGGCTGGTTATTCTTTATTTTCTCTACCAGCCATGCTGTCAGACTCCTCACTAGTTCCTAGACTTCTTACAAAAGGAAAAAAAAAGGGAATTTTTGTCAAAATCTGAAATTTCATGACTTTTATCATAAAATTGAGGCTTTTCTACTAATATTACAATTTTTTCTTGTATAACTGCTATTTCTTTTACAACCTTTTTTCAAAAAAAAGAAAAAAATCGAATTTTGTTGTAAAATTGCTAATTTCGCAATATCACATCTGTGATAATGAATTTTTGTCATAAAATTTCAAATAAAAAAAAAAAATAGAAAATGAGACTTTTGCCAATAGTTTTCTCACAAAACCATTCTTTAGTCTTCTTTGCTACGTCCTCATTTCCAAGTCCAAACTGCTAAAAAGACCTAAACCTGACCCTAACCCTTGCAGACTGGCTGCTGCCCTGTAAGGAAGTGGACATATCAAAACAAGTCCAGCTGTCTTGATGATGCCACCTGGGTGATGATGAACGTTGATGTCATAAACCTTCATTTTCTTTAGAATCCATTCGTAACCTACAATTTGCTTTTGTCGATGCTACTTTCGCAGCACGTGGCAACACATTTCCTGTGGATCCTGTACGGTGTACACTAATCTGTCCAGAAATTTTGTCCACGATACAATCAGCCAGCAGTTTTTCTAGATTTGTTATTATTATCTTTTTCTAAATGTGCCATATTCCTGACTGTGTGTCAGAGATACACTGCATAACAACCATGCCATCATTTACGTCACTGCACCACCCACGCGCGGCAACACCGAGGCATTTTGTGTCAGACGCAGCATGTTTTAATAGAATACTGTGCATCATATCAGATGAGCTCCCAGGTCATGAGCCATGTCCGCTTTAATGCCTTGGAAGCATCCAGACACACAAGCTTAAAGTTTCTGTCTGAAAGGGGTGTTTGTTTTGTAATACAGATTCTGAAATCCTAACTGTCACCTTGTTGACATGTTTCTGAGCTTTAGATGTTTGTAAATGAATAAAACTCAAAGTTAAGCTGTAGATGCCATGCTTATGTGGTGACAAGCATCATTCAGATCACTCTATGCTGTATGTAAATGTAAAGCAAGGTAGGCGAAAAAATATGGCAGAAATGAGTTGCTGCGAGTGACTATAATCATTAGCATGCCTGTGTTGATGGCAGCTTCAGAGGGAAAGTGCTGATCACCACACTGACACCATATGCTTCCGCCAACAAACACTGAGGCAGATGTCAGAGGGGAATTGGCATTGCGTTCAAGGTGGCACACATCGCATAGAGAGGTAGATCATGCTGCTGAGTGTGCACCTGTATCCTTAAAGTCTGTCCAATTATCGGGCTCTGTACACGGTTACTCTGTATCCCCGGTGCAGTTTCTCCAGATTTAACTCATGCTGCAGGGAACGTGGGCCGCACTAGGCTAGCTGTTGTCAGCAACCAACTGTAACCGCACTGTCAGCTGTCCCTTTGATTATCGCCCAGAGGTCACCCTGTGTTGAACTGAACTGTGGTGTCCTAAGTGTCAGCAGAGCTAAGACGTCAGTGGAGTCACCTTTAAAGGATAATAAGAGGGCTGCTGACTGACTGTGGACCACCCAATGGGGGTGGGGGGTTCACATGAATATAAATGATTATGTTGACAGGAAATATTCCTCAGAAGAGATAAAGATAAAGACAGAGGAGGAGACAAGGCGACTGAAAGGAAGCAACATACATGGGAAAGAGAGTAAGTGGACACTCAAGTTCATTTTATGTCATTAAACCATCTGAAGCTTCCGCTGGTGACTACTGGTTGATGGGCCAATACTTACACTGAGTTGTTATAACCTTAATGATGCTTTTAGTATAATTTCCTCACTGTTGGGAAACTGAGCAGCGCCCTTCTGTCTGCTTGTTGCTTAAATAAACCATAAATTTTGGTTATGATGGAGACACTTTGAACCACCACTCTGTTTGACACCTTAGACTCTGCATCCAAAGCCAGCAATTCTGATGCTTGTAAGGTAAAAATAAGACGTGGGAGGACGGCAATGACAACGGAACAACAAGCCTGATCCAGCAGTGAACCTACTAAACATGCCCATTTTGGCAAAGACAAACGCACATCTGAATTTAAAGCTAACAGAGCGCAGAGCCAGCAGCGGAGAACAATTACAACCGACACCAGATATCAGCCACTGTACAGAATGAAAGACAGGTTTTACAGGTATTTAATACCCATGATACCATACAGGAGATACTTCTCAGACCTCAGTGACATTTGCATGTTTATTTGCTCTTGTAAAAATATTGGATTTCATTTTGAGTTCATTTTTGTCTTTGTAGTCCACCCAGTTTAACACCTTTATTCAGTCGCCTTGAATTCTTTGAGATTTTCCAGTGAAAAAGAGAGAGAAGGTCCCAGACAGATGCTCTAGCATTGGACTGTTGTAAACCTTCCAAAAGAAATGTTGCTGCTGATTGTTCATAGTAAGAAAATTAGAGGATGGCATTTGAAAAAAACACAGATGAATAAATGAAAAAAAAAAAAAGAATTAGCTGCATCGCTGCCACACCGAGAGCAGAACAAAGTACAGTGTGTGATTTTAAAATTTCATAGGTCAACAATGGGAAATGTCTAAATACACATACACAAAAAAAAAAAAGATAGCTTTGTTCCCATCTGGGCTGTTATCAGCAGAAGCTGAGTGCAGCGGTGTACGGAGGGATGATTTCCATAAAGACTAGCTGTTGTCTGAAAGCAAGCAGCTGTCAGGCGGAATTACCTCACCGACACAGACACCACAATCGAGGGTGCCCTACCCATAATTCAGTCTGATTGGCTCAAGGGGAAAATGGCAGCCTGTGGTGAGTGAGGCGGGCGGCTGGTTGACAGCTTTGCATCTGTGAAGCCAGACACCCCGTTTGCCTGTTATCATTCTGTCTGCTCAACCTGTCAGCTTTCTCACTTTGGAAAGCTACCTGAACAAAGTGGCAAAGAGAATAGACTGCATGCTGGGAGGAGGCAAATATGTTCTTATACTTAGTTTTACACACAAAGGAGAGCAAATTATTGATGCTCTAATGACGCTAAGCTTCTGTACATGAAGAAGCTTTTTTTTTTCCCTCAAATGTATCAAATTTACCGCAATTTATGAATGACGTCTCTAACCTTGAAAACTTTTAAGACCCAATTCACATTTCATTGATGGAACTTTAGCACTTGTTGCTAATAATATTAAAAATGCACTTTTATAATTATTTTAATTAAATTAATTTCATGAGGGAATAGTCAAACGTCTTTGGCTATCAAAGCATTATTCTGCATTAACCTGAAACACATAAGTTGACCACAAAGCACAATGCTAACAATAAATTTGATCAGTATTGTTGTTCTGTTTCTTGCAGGACGTCAGATCATGAACATGAACCTCTGTGAGGTTCTGAAAGACAGCAGGCAGACTCAAGCGCAGACGTTAGTTCAGAGGTTTAATACAGATTAGACGAACCAAAGTGAACGTACCGAACGGGTGTAGGCAAGACAACATGTATGCATGAACACACAAGGAGGTAGTGGTGAAACTGGGAATAAATAGACAGGTGTAACACATGAGGGTAATTAGGACACAGGTGCAGTCCATGATGGTGTACAGAGGGATCCTAGGAGTTGTAGTTGTGACCTGTGATCAGTAGATTGGAGAAGCTGATCTGGGAAGGGGAGGAGCAGCAGCATGCATGACAAAATCAAACCAACTTCCCAACTTGATCGTGCAGAGAGGTTGAGAAATAACCAACCTTCAGCAAGCTTGTCTGTCTCCACAATTTAAAAATATATGAAGCTACTTTTCTAGCTCTTCTCCTCTTTTTTCCAAATGTAAAGATGTTTAGTTGGTGCCCATCCTTTCATTTCCTCAGTAGAGCACAAAAAAACCCTTCATATTAAGACAGAAAAATCATATCCTTAAATGTTAAAATGCTTGTTTTATATGTGAAATCAAAAATCAATTACATTCCTACATGCTGTTATGAAGACAAAACTAATTTGTATTTCAAATAAAAGGTTTTGTATTTACATGTGGACACCCAATATACTCCCTGCCGAAGCTCTCACACACACACACACACACCTTTCTAACCTATGCTAAGTGCTCTTATCTGTGACTTGTGTAGAGGTGAATGACAGGGAGGGAGGCGCAGAGGGGAAGTGTCCTTTAGGTGTCTTAATTATGGCTCTTCTCCTCCCTCTCGCTGTCACCATCCCCAAGAGAGGGCAAGACAAAAGGAAGCCAATGTTTCATCTCCGCTGCCTTGGTATTTCAAATTCCGTGGGGAGTAAGAGAAGAGAGACAGCAGGCTGTCTCTTTGGTGGATGGGAGAGGAAACCAAGTGACGCTTCCTTTTTCTCTCTGATTCTTGCCTCCTTTGCAGCTGTGTTTAAAATAAGGTACCTTAATAAAAAGCCTTTAGATGGCATGAAAGTCGGCGGGAAAAAAAAAAAAGGCACAACTTCATTACTGTGACAGTTTTATCTAATGAGCAGAAAGCCTATGGCTCTGACTTGTTATTCGTTTATTGTTTTGTTGTAGAGAGATATATGTGACAAAATGGTGCAATGGGGTTTAGCTGAATTTGTGAGTGGTGTTCGCAATCGTCTCTGTGATTTACACCCTCCTCAGAGCTCACCTGCATTCCCCTCCAGCCCCACCTGGGAACGCCGCTCTGCCAAAAGCGGATGGGTGTCACGGACACCTTGGCAGGCAGGTCGGCAGACACAAAAACAACAAGCTGTTAATTATTGATGGGAATAAATTGCACTCATTGGATGCTGGAAGAGCAACACACTGTGGATGTGAAAATATGGTTATAAATGTGTATGTGATGGGTGAGAGGGAGAAGGCCAAACAATAATAAAGTGTAAAATAAAAGAAATAGAGAAATAGAGATGGAGCGATGTGGAAGCGTAAGGAGGAGGAGCCAATAGAGTGATGGTAGCGATACCTGGTAAAGAGACATTAGAGAGATGCAGAGGGAGTCTATAAAAGCAAACTACTCCTTAATGTCTCTCACAAGTGTGATAAAAGCTCAGAGCTGCAGCTCAGAATGCTGGCCTTTCCATTTGTGTGAACAGAGCAAGGGAGCATTCAAATCTGGACTATAATGCACACATGCTAATAGAAAATGGTTTTGTAAATGTGCCCACACACACACAAATGCAAACAAAGATGGTTAAAAAGGTCAGCTCTTTTGTTTTGGGACACAAGACCCCTCTCATGAAAATATTGACTGAGTGAAGAGGAGCAATGCAAAGTGCAGTCTTAAAATGAGATGGACCACAATCTTATCTGTATTCTGAGAGCCAGCCCTCTTATAAATATTGGAAGAAGGACACTGGTGGGGAAAGGAAACGGTAAATGGTGCATTTGAGAAATGGCACACCTGAGCACCACACAGAATATCATCTCCTCCAGTCAGAAACTATCCCATTTGATCAAAATAATTGCCACCTTCATCGTAATCATCAATTCTGTCATCTTCGCTGGCGCCATTCTCCGTTCTCATCAAACCTTCTTTGGCTTCAAGGGGGGGAATTTTTGGATCAGATCAAATGCTTACATCTCATCTGAGAAAATCACTCATGATGTACCCTCAAAGTCATCACCATATTTATTGCTTCAATGCTACTGACATTTTCTTCACCTATTTATAGCCTTCACCACCAAATATCTTATTGGTGCAGGAATGGCCTGGTTTATATGGGCTTGTCCATCATAGATATCCAAAGAGGGGGTTCTGCTACCTTAGTGACCGGTTAGAATAAAAAAAGGAAAATATAAAAGCAGCAAAAGGATGACAGGCGGCCTTGAAACACTTCTTTCTGCTATGGCGTCACCTTTGTTTTTTTTTTGTAAGGCAAGATTGCTTATTGAAGTGAAATACCTCACACCCAGGCAGGCTGTAGTCTCTCCATGTGTGCACACGCCTGTCCACATTTGGACTGAAAGAGCCTCCCTCATCTGGTTCCACTACAAGACTTTAATAACTGCGCAACAAAGCACGAGTGGCGGGTCAAAGCTCGCTGAGAGCAGGGCTGCTCACACACCGGTAACCATGATTGCCTATGGAACACTGCAATGAAACGATGATACTCTCACACAAAACACAAGCCCACATCACCTCTTGAAACAACACTCTTGGACCTACACTTGTACGCATTGTGCTCTTTAAGATAAAAACAGATCCGCATGTACCACATTAACCGCTCAACATGTCATATTAGGATACTCAAATGCAACTCACAGCCCACCTGAAGAGTCTTCTTAACAACTTTGCTATTTACCAGTAAGAATTCTGTGGAAAGTCCATCCCACAGAGTGTTTATCATCATCAAATATGTTTGTAGATCGATTTATTGTGATGAACAGCAACATTAAATCCAGATCACTAGCGATACTCCACGAGGAAGTGGAGAAACGTTTTCATCAACTTCTCCTTACCTTGGCCATTTGGGCCTGCACCCCAGTGGCTTTGAGAGATGACACGGCTTTCTGTGCTGCAGCTGGGCTGTCAAAATCCACAAAACCATAGCCTGGATAGGGAACAGGGGAATGGAAGAGAAAAGACAAAAAGAAAAAAAAGACATTAGGAAAAAATGAAGGCAGATGACTAACAAGGAGAGTGACAGGCGCTTGGTAATTGTAGCCGTAATAGGTTGGTAACATGACTACAGAGGCTGCCAGTTCTCATATCTGGTAAGCACTACATTGTTTGATAATTAGCGACACTGACATTCATAGGGGGATGCTATGCATCTTAATTAGTAGCATGGATGAGCGATTTAGTAATAACAAACCCCGGCACCCTGCCCACCTCTACCTCCACACACAGTCTGATTCACTGATTTACACACAGCTACACACACTTCGGTGCTAACAGACATCAGCAAAAAACCGCTCTGAGTAGCTGTCTGTGATAGTTTGGGATTTAATGACAACTCAGATACATTCATTCCAACTAATGTAATGGTAATTTATGAAAACTCTATGATTCAGAATCAATGAGTGAAGAAACAGCACACTCACATGCACGCACAGACATGCCAATTAATTCTTCAAAAATGTCCCTTTTCCCTTGTTCAGGCTTTTGACTTTTGGAGACTGTGAAGCTGGCAGGACAACACCATGTTCCTTAACAGCCGGCATATTAACACAAGCCCATTTCACAGCCTCCATAATCCTCTCCCTGGTAACAAATCTCTCAAAGGTTGACAGCATACAAGAGCTGCTGACATTTCTCTCTCTTTCTTTCTCTTCAACTCAGTCTTGCTCACATACTCATAAAGACACACTATTCCTCACAATTTAACCCCCCTCTTCCTCTTATTGACTGCTACTGTCCTTTTCTGCCTTAAAAACACTTTCTTGCTCAGTCTCTCTCTCTCTCTCTCTCGCTCATATTTTTTTCCCCAACATTAACACCCACCAGCCCCCATCTTAAAATTCATCACTGGAGGAAAGCGGGGGGAAATGAAATCTGGGGCTGTGATTTATGAGTTATTGTGATCCCAACGTTCTGGGGGATGTATCAGAGACGGGGGTCACGTCTGTGTTAATTAAAATTTTGTGGCGGATTAAAAGCAGTCAATGGTGCCCTCTGATCCACCGTTTCAGGAGGAAAGTGTAATTAGAAAAGGATAATAACTGTGTGATTGGAGGGGGGGGGGGGGGGGGGGGGGGGGGGGGCCTTTTCCGGTTTCCCCATCCCCCCCCCCCCACTCTTCCCCCCCCCCAACCCTCCAAACACAAAAACACCTTCCTTTCTCACCAAATTGAAAGA
>JBAMYA010000003.1:2123681-2145537 GCA_037176975.1 Arrhamphus sclerolepis
ATGCATAAGAGCGCTGTAATATGATGCTTATGATTAATGTATTCATCGTTGTACACATTTTTTCCTAGTGTGAGCATTTGCTTAAAATGCACCCTGCATAAAAATAGAATGTTGTTGTGTTTACTGTTTTTTTTTAAATTCAGTAATCGGTTTGTAAATAAAAGAAAATCATGAATTTAAGAATAAAGTACCAGTTTAAAAAGAAAGAAAGGTACCAGTAAAAATGAAGAGCCTGTAAGTATTCACTCTGCACAACAGTAGGACATAAAGTTGTATATTTTTGTCTTCATTTGTGTAACGCAGTACATTAGGGGAGGAAACTCTGTTGAAATATTTGAAGGTTTTAAAGAATGTTCGATGTCAGTATAGGCTGTGATAAACACTTTTTCCCGGCAGCGTGTGTGTCTCAGTGTTGATTTTGGGAGACTGTTCAAACACTGAGTGAGAAAATGGTGGTTTTATGGAAGCAAGATAGCATCCGTGAGCAACTGTGGCCAAGCCAGAACTGCTTTGGTCGCACTCTGAACCCAGACGAGTGCATCCTCACTGGGGCTGCACTTCTCTGTCCCTGCTTTCTCCTCAACCACCAAAAGCTGACTGGGGACAAATTCTGCAGTTACATTAAATTTCACTAAATTAGTTAGGTGTGCAAACTAAATAGCTGCACAGCTAAGCTTTTTTTTTTTTCCTTTTTAAACACAATGTGACCACATAACTGTCATCAGAGCATTATCATTGAGTAGAGATGACAACCCTTCCCTCACAATACTACTTTCCCACACGCATCTGAAATCCCATTAAAAAGAGAGAAATACTTTATGTCACACACTGGTGGTGAGAGAGCAGGAGCTAGAATTAACTAATCAACGCTGCAATGTAGATTTATATACAAGGCATTTATCTAAAGCAGCTACCTTATTGGCTGAACAGTATTTCTTGTAATCGTCTGTAGCAGGTGTGGGAGTGTCCTTGTCAAAAAGCTGCAGTCAGGATCTGCAGAGGACAGAGAGCCAGGGCTTAGGGCCAAAGAGGCCACTGCCAGCTCATTGTGCTGATGACACGCGAAACATGAGGTTGAGGAAGTTCGATTCTTATACAATATCCATGGAAGCATCATGCAGTTTTAAGAAAAATGATTTTATCCTCATCTAAGTCAAAATAATAGGTAAACCATGTGCTTAAGGTGGTAAAACACAACCAACTATAGTTTCCTGTGAACTTACTGAAGGCATTTTGTTTCTTTTGCTTATTATTCTATTATTTTGATCATTTGCTCAATACAATGCAATAATAATTCAACATATTTAAAAATCAAATATACAAGAGTATTGTAAACACAAAGGAGGAAATCTTCCCTTTAGAATGGTGAAAAATAGTGAAAAGACATCAAGATCTGATCTGAATTGAAGCCAAAAGCTAAACTAAAGCCTTTTGTTCCTGAATAATAAATATATAGCATTAATTAATCACTTTCCTGACGTATCAAAGCACCCTTGAGTACAATTTATATACAAATCCATGTGATGCTTTAACTGGAAACACAACGTATTTCTCCATCATCTACACACAAAGATGAACACGCCGAAGCCATTTGTGGGGTAAAGTGTTCTTCCAAGGACAACTGACGTAAGGATTAGAAAATCCTTACTTGACGACTTGATCATCTTCTTGAGCCACAGACACAATGAAGAAAAAAAAAAAGTGACAGCAATAACACACACTGCATCTCAGAATTCCTTTCATCTTAGTTTTTCTCTTCTCATTTTTCATCATTTTCTGCTCTGCCTGCTTATCATTCTTTAAATAATTTATATCTTTTAACACTCATTGGCTCTTGCAAAGCACCATATGGCATCCATTTCATTTCCAGCTCTAAATTCTGCATATCAGTTGAGGGACAATGTAAAATAAACACGTCTGTAGGGAGACAGGCTTAAAGGATTCCTGAAAAGAAATTCAAGTTTAAGTTAACGTAATTTACATTTTCAGTGACGTGCAGATGCGAGTAGATAGTTAGGTTTACAGTGAACACATGTGGTCGATAATAATTAGGATGTCTATCGTCTTTCAATAACTGAAATTCTGTGAGTCATTTTTTAAGTGAAAATTTAAAGTGAACAATGACAATGTTTGAAGAGAAATTCAAGAAGCCTGCCACAGAGACAGAGAGACACATTGCTCAGCTGACAGCTTGCAAACTCAATAGCAAAACCCCAAAGTGTTTGGAGAAAGATGTGAAGAGGTCAGAGCACAAAATGGGGAGGGGGGGGGGTTAGACCTGAATGGTGTTAATTACTTGCCAAGAGCTTGTTAAAATGAGACCCAAGGCAAAGAAAGACAAATTGAATGGCTATGTAGCGCTTTCACATGTTCTCAAAGACCACATATAAAGACTGAAGCACAGCACGTCATGAATGCACTTGAATACGTGTCTAAAGGCAATTAGCAAACACATACAAGCACGCATAGCAGCATGTGCAGCAATACGCAATAACGCACTCCCACACACATTCAGGTCCGAATTTTAAATGACACTGAAACTATTCTGTGATGTGAAAATGTAAGTACATTATAAAAAAAAAGAGAGAGAGAGCGCGAGAGCAGTGGGACGCCTTCATTTACACTGTTCAATTTCACCGTAGGGTTTCTTAAAATAAATGCTACTTTTGCATTTTACACATTTCAGCAGATTTCTAACTTCTGAATTTGGTCGGTACATGGGCATTAGTCTGAAGTTGGCAACGCAATCACATCCAGACGCAGCCCTAGAAGTGTCACCTGCAAGATGAGGGGACAGCCTGAAGTGAAATGAAACCAAGCGCTTTTGGATCATGGGAAAAATCTTGAGGTAGAGATAAAATTAAAATCTAGACAAAGACAAATTATCCCATGCGTCTAAACAACTATGTGGCCCATTTCTTTTGTCTTGCATCTGTTAGTCATTCATGAGGAACGGCCTGACCGCCCCCAGCTAGCCTTCTATTCATTGGAGTTATGATTTATGCCTTCCTTAACTAATCATGGATATGATCATTAGTCAGGAGATGTGCAAGGGGAGAGGGCCTTGGCAGGTCAGTGGAAGGTCGTATTTCACGTTGTGGTTCCCCTGCCATCCATAGGTTGGGTCCAGGATAAGAGATGACTGAAGGTACGCCTTCTCACCTTCCAGCAGTGCCCACCGAGACATTAGTCAACTAACAAGACAAGGGAAGGAGCCATGGGATGTGTAATATAAATGGAATGAGCCCATGACGAGAAAAGAGCAGATTGTTTAAAAAAAAAAAAAAAAAAATCTGTAAGGTTTGCTGTTGCCAAGTTCGCGCTATGGGACAAAACATTTCTGTACTTTCTCATTAGGTCGTCTAAAATAAGACTTGAATTGAACATATTTAAATTTAGAATTTCACTTAGTGAAACTGTGTGTTCAAACTTCTTTTGCTGCCGGAGCTCACCTCGCCACAGCCTTCTCTTTGTACTGGAAGAATAGAAAATAAAAATGCATAAACAGGAGATGATTGCACTACATGCAAAAAAAAAAAAAAAAAAAACAGCACAGGAAATGGAAAGGGTACAAAAGGTCAGAGCTCAAGGAATGTGGCGCTAATGGCTCGGCTGCTTCTATTTATGACATGTTTGGCCAATCAGACTCCTACTTGGTGAATTGCCAAGTCGGAACTTACTTGAACTGAGACCAAGATGGGGCAAGGGGGTGGGGGTAGATTTATACACACACACACACACACACACACACACACACACATATATATATATATATATATGTGTGTGTGTGTGTGCTTAAAATTAGGAGGTGTTAACAGAGGCTGTGGATGTTATCCAGTGAGGTTCTGCACGATGAATCTGTCCAAATCAATGTGATTATCTTTCAGCTATTGCTAATTAGAGCCATTAATACACACTGCAAGCAGGAAACGGCACACACTTTCTCTCCTTTTTTTTCCTTCGGCTGATCTTGCCTTTTTCTGGAATGGCTTTGAGTGAGCACAGGCACTTGGAAAAGGTCCGTTGTTGGCCACACTTCAGTCGAGATTCTCATCTGCACATAATTCACTTTCAAAGGGCAGAGAGCGCGGCAAAGAGAATCCTTAATTGCAACGGCACAGTGTACAACATAGACAAATGTTTATATCTTAGCCCTCTAATGAGAAACCAATAATGGATGCAAAAAGCACTCTCTCGCTCTCTCTCTCTCTCCCTCCCTTCTCAAATACGCAAGCACAAGACAATGAAAAACAGGCCTTTTTGGGGAACGTCACCTCATTCATCAGTAGCCTTTATGCTCAGAGTCATGCAATACTCCACTCCATGCCCTGATGCTGCAATCAATCTGCTTTACAAAATGCAACATTGCCTATATTCTCCTATTAGGATGATCCATTAGCAAGGGCAAGGGATGCTTCAAAATGCATAGTTCAAGTTCTTGACAGGCCTTGACACAAAACATGAAACACACGTAAAACATGTAGAGGCCACATGTGAGTCCAGCAAGGCCAAATTTATTCAGTGTTAGTAAAGAAAGGAGTTCATATTTCAGTCATAGTAGACAAGAACAATATAGCATGAACGTATACGAATTAAATATTTTCATATGTTCAGGAAAAACATGTTGATGTTGACGAGGTAAGTGTGTTTCATATGAAGTCACCAGAGTAAATGTGACAGTATTTTTTTCATTTTTTTTGCCCTTGAGAGTTGTTAGCGTCCTCATGTAAAATGGATGGCAAGTTGGAGGGTAAAGAAATGAACAGCAACCAACTGCTGAACACACAGCCACAAGAGACTATCTTCTCATCTTGTCTATCTCCCATAATTCACTGCGTTGGGCCGTCGCGGCAGAGCGCCAGTCAGGCCGGTGAATCCCAGCACAGTCTTATCTCCCAGCGGCGGAGGGGGAAACGGAGGTCCTTTAAAGGGCTGAGGTCATTTCCTCTGCCTCTAGGCTCTGGCAGCGAAAATAAAATATCTCCATTCAGTCAGACCTGCTTTATTTCAAATGCCGGCGCAGCCTTTTAAGAGGCCCTTGTGGGCACGGATGGCAAATGAGTGGTTTGGGGTTCTCGCAATCTATTCCTCTTCTTAGTCCCTCTGCCATTCTAAATTCCTTATCCCATCCTTGATGTAAACCCCAAATCACTGTTGTATTTTTACAGTAAATGTGAAAGTGTTGGGTTTAATATATGGCGTATGAGAGGGGGGGAACACCAGAAGAGGAGCAAACATGGAGGAGCAACAGAGTGAGATGAAGAGCTACCTCTTTTTGTTCACAACCCTCAACAGCCCCCGAAAGCCCTTTGACAACTTCCTGTTTTTATCTGAGCTGGGAGACATCCAAAGCATGTGTGCACTCAGTTCATATGCAACTGATTTGTGCTCTTAGAAGAAAAGAGATGCTTTTGTGTCATAAAGTAGGGGAAGAAGTGAAAGGAGTGAGTCAGCACTGTGAAGATAGAGCAGGATCACTGAAGGTCCTGGGTGGCGCAGTGGTGGATAAGAGCAGCCAGAGCAGGCATGCACACATGCTGTGATGTTAGGAAGAGGATTGATATGTCTATTGCGCGGCCACTGCTGCTGCAAGAGAAGAACACACCTCAGGCAGATGGATGGGGAGTGCGTGCAGGGGTATGATTGGTCTCTGTGTGTCTGTGAGTGCATGTCTTTTGTGCTTGAGTGCGTGGGAGAGTTGTATTACATGGTGTTAGAGTGTAGTTTTCTGATGTGGTAGTTCAAACAAAGCTTTATAGTACTTTGGAGCTACTGAAGCATAATGTGCAGACAGATGTGCACATGCGCAAACTCTGCATGTTCGTGTCAGTGCGTGGGAATACGTGGATGTATTCGCTGGTTTGCACATGATGGTGTACCTGACGTGTAAGTACAGAAACCATCTACATTGTTTCTCCGTTTGTCTGCAAGAATCAGCGTCTACTCCCACATTCAGTGTTGTAGCTTGTCATCAGCTATATGATCTTTCTTATATTTTATTTCTTGGTCCATGTTTTTTTTTTTTTTATCTTTGCAATAGATGAATAAGTAAAATTAGAAGCATATAAGCTCAAGGCATTATGTGTACTGGGGAAGTGAAAGAAAAATGGAGAAAACACCGGTTGACCGATCATTGGCCCGGTAAATGAGAACACACACACATAAATAAAACTTCAATGTGAGGGGAGATTAGGGATCGAAACACTGACATTCTGGCTAGAGGATAATCACTGCTGTCTCTGGTCAATAACATATGTGACATTAAATTCAGAGTACCATGAAAATCAATATGTATTTTATTATTTTTTTTTTTAGTTTGTCTCATTATAGAAAGAATCTGTCATTAACCACTCGACCCAAATATGAATGATGGATGTGAATGAAAGGAAAAGAAAAAAATAAATAAAAAGAAACAAAAAAACTAAGTATGGAAAGCTGAAAGGCTGCAAAATGATGAGGGGAAAAAAAACAACCCCTCTGCTCTTAGATGGTGGGTCCACTGAAGATCCTTCCTGACAGGGAACAAATGTATGTAGTCTGCTTTAACAAATGCAAACTGCTTAGATCAGAACATATTAAATATTTCAGTCATCCTCCCGACATGGACATTGTTGGCATGTCAGTGTGTCGCATGAGGGCACAAGTAGGAGGGGAAAAGTGTCAGTCTGGCTGTGATAGATTGTGGTACCAGTGTATCTGTTTATTCCAGCTACCGGTTCAAAATCTGTTAAAAGTACTAAGTGAATGACACAGATCTTGACAGGGATCCTCCGCTCTCCATAACTGCAGCTGTGCTCAAACCTCACTAAAGGTCCACCAACTATTATGATTCTCTCTGCAGGTGCATAGCCCTCCACAGCGAGAAGTTGAGCTTTCATATGTGTAACTTAGGAACTACGTGCACATATATTCCTGTAACAACTCTGGCAACAGATAGTTAACTTCAGCCTTCAATCCAGCGAGCACAAATATGACTCTCTGAGCTTGGGTGGGTGTGGCTCCACCAGACTGCATTGCTGCCTTTCCATTCTGCTCTTGACAAAATTGATCAGCTACTTCTTCATATCAACATTCCAAGGACATGTAAGAAGGCAGCCCAAGTTCTGCAAATCTGGTCAGCCAGGCAAGATTCATTTCTATGATGGTGACAGCTTAGTTAGCTAGATAGATGTCAGATACAAGGCTAGATGGCATGCTTGGCTACTCCAGGGACAATCCATTGTAGTAGGCCTATTTATTACATTGCAGTGTTCAGGGTATGCCATCTGATACATGTAAATCTTTTCTTTACTTGATTTGAAAGACCATTATTATCACTGGTATTGTATTATTGAATGACAGGGCAAACACAGTCTGTCTGTAATAAAATTCTAAAAAAGACAATACAAAATGTATTGTAAAAAATGTATTATTTGTTAACGTGTTCAGTGATGTGTATGCAAATTTTAAAAGGTTTTACTCAAATTTTGCCAATTAAACTATTAGAAGAAGTGTGACATCATCATCTGGGCTTCCCCAAATTGTTTAAAAGCATAGTAATCTCCATGTATGTAAAGGTCTGACTTTGATGAAGTAATAAAAATTCTCTTTTTCTCTATTTCATTATTCTGGCATTTAGCAAATACTAATAATTTTGATAATTTTAACTGACCTAAAACAGGAAATGTTTAGTCTGATTTAATGTCAGCGAGGAAAAACAAACAAACAAAATAACGTGTCTTTTTATAAAGTTTTTTTTCTAGTTTCACTGTATATTTAAAAAAAAAAACAGATTTCTGACTTAAATGATTTTATTTTAAGAAATAGTTATGAATAAAACGCATTTAGAAACAGCTTTCATTATTTCGTGGTCTGTTAAATGGCATCTTTATCCTTCTTATAAATGCTTTTGAGGAAAACTAGAATCTCTTTTTAATAAATACTGTAAAGCCAAACAATAAAGTCTTTAAAGTACCTCAGATGAACAAGACTGACAGAAGCACAGGGGAAAAAAAAAAAAAAAAAAAAGTTATCCAGTGCCTTCAAGATAGATTGGACTTGTTTTCTAAACTAAAAACAAATAAGACAAAGGCAAGGAAAGGTTGTGGTGAAGAGGAGACGGAGGGCAGGGAATCTTGCTGTGTGACGGCGGCACGATGTTAATAAGCTGACAAAGTGACATTTAAACAGGTGTCAGGGGGTCAGATGACGGGGAAACGACACATGACCAGATGAGAGTGATATGCTGATGTTTCCACTGCTACCAGGAACACAGGCCTGTCCGTCAAACAAACACTTGATAGATCAGAGATATTAAGATCTCAAATATGAGCAGAGATGATTACAAAATTTACATCAACATGTCTTTCAAATACCAAGGAGCTGGTTATTTTCCCTCTTTATCACTAAGGTTGCATAGTTCCTCTCTATACATTTCTTTCCATCGCTGTATACATTTTGTCGACATTCACCTCCCTCATTTCACTCATAAAACATGTTTGCTTATACGTGCCTCATGGCACCGAAGGAGCGCCGCATACCAGAAGGGTGAGTTATGGGAAATGTCGTCTCCAACACAACATGGCGGTAAGCGGGAATGATTTTCTTTGTGTTTAACACGGCGAAGATTTAATTTCAATGATTCTGTTAATAATAGAAGAGGACTGTCCCCTCCATTTTTACTATTTAATTCATCCTATTCTGCGGACACAACAGTCCCAGAACGTTGGTGCTGGTTTTTTGAAATCCAGTAGGACTCTGGGGTCCATCAAGATAACCATCCTTGTTCTTTCCATTAAAAAGTAGAATTTCTTTCAACAATTTGAGCCAGAAAGTGCCTAGCGGGATAAACTCATGTATGAAGCAGAGTTAAGTAGAGACATGTTCACCTTGAAAGGCCATACTTCAGAGACAGGGAAACCACAAAAAGTAATTAAAGGTATTGATGGAACTTCAATAGCTCTTAAACAGTACTGCTAGACACCCCAGGGCAAACGGCACACTATTTCTCCCTTATTTTTGCCTTTTTCCTTCTTTGTAATTCTTCCGCTCCTTCAGTTTTGCAGCCTAAGTCTCTGCCGGTCTTCTCTAAAAATACAAAAATAAAGACTATTAAAGTAAAATCAATTTGTGTAAAAATGTATTCGAAACCACGCAGAGCATATGGCGGAGACACTGAAGCCATCAGGTTGAGAAAGACATTAAATTAGGTTTATCTAATACCAGCCAGCTTGTTAATCCTCTAAGCGCTCACAAATATATGTTCAAAATGTAATAGTCTGTATTCTCCATACTTAAAAAAAAATGAAATACAAAATTCTCTCAAATGAGGCAGAAATGTCATCACTGCATGTGTGCATCATTTACTTTGCAGTTAATAATGGAAACGATTCTTCCGAAAGATCGTTATCCATAACATGAGGTGAGGGGAGAGACGGGGATGGTTGAGGCCACGACGGCTTGTTAATTTAAGGAAGCGGCATCTAAAGAGAAAACTGTTTTCCTGAATCCATCCTGCAGTTTAAGGTCAATGACTTCCTATTGAAAGTCATTGATTTACTACACACAGTTTCCTCTGCTAATGTTGAAATAGCTTGCTTTTCCTGTGACAGAACAAACCCACAATCAAAGCTGGTGCGCTTAAGAAAAAAAAGGGCAATATACAATCAAGGAAGACTAATGACTTACCTTTGCACTGGTTAGTGTTTTTATCCAGAATGGCCTTGGTTGACACTATTTTTCCGTACCTGTAAAGAGAGAAAAATCGAATTACCTCGTGTTTGACCTTTGACTGTTATGACAGTTCATTTAGATCACCATCCTGTGGTTGAAGAAAATGTCTTATTTTCCATACTCTCTGCTATTTAGTTGAAACAAGCAATCTACGGAATCACACAGATGTCAAAAGCCTTTGGAAAAAAAAGAAATCACTTGAGATTAATGACATTATGTGTATGGCTGACTTCAAAGAACCGTGCAGGCCTATGACATTTTAGAGAGGCAATAGACATTTTCAAAAGGTCCAAGAACAGAGAATGGAATAAACAGTATTCTCATGTTTATGTGGGGTACAACACATTTATTAATAAAAAAGAAAAGAAAAGAAAAACAGTAAAATTAAAAAAAGCAAAACTTCAAATACTCAGCGTAGATGCTTCCAGCTTTCACTCTTTATGCTGGTCTAAGCTAAGTGTCTGATCATTCAGTTTCATTTACAACACACACACAGTTACAGTCCAAACGGAGCAATTCCAGGTATTCACAAATAAAGCACATTATTGGATAATATATATGTACAAATTCTGGATGACACATATGCTTGTGATGCAGTGCAGTGCATGGATGTGAAAGACAAAGAAGACCATTACAATCCAAAAGTAGAAAAAAATAATGTCTGTGTGGCTTCAATTATTATTATTTTTTTTGTCATTTTATGAAGCAAAAACATCCTCTAATGCTTTTTTTTTTTTACAGTTTATGCTATAATTCCCTCATGAAAGAACTTGAACCTCACAGAAAATAAATTAGTGAATTAATATATAGGGTGAGACCTTTTCTTTCAAAAACACCTCCTGTGGCATCAGGTCTTGGAAGAAACTGTTTCTTCAATGGCTTTAGTGACCTGAAGATCCGACCGAAAGATAAACCTATTTTTACTTCATATAGTTATTTTAATTAATTGATCATTATTTTTCCAGAATATTCTGTTTTGCTTTCTTTTGTTTGTTTTTTTTAAACAATCAATTTCTTTCTCATCCACTGTGACATGTTACTAGTGCCCATGGATACATCATGAGCCCTGAGCGTGATCAATGCACTACTTTACAAGGTGTAATCAAAGTTTTACTTTTAGTAAAAAACAGTGTTAGATTTAACTTCATAAGGCCACAAGACCTCATTCCAAAAGGTATCAAGGGGTTGCTGTGATGCTCAAATTTGCATCTACTTTTCTAGCAACAACTGTGAACAAGTCTCAGCTCTAAGAAGGTCAAAGTCAAAGTCAAAAAAAGAAAAAGAAAAAAAAAAGAGCTCTCCTAGCGTGTCCAGAAACTGGGGTCAGTTCATGTTTTCCTCCCTTATTTATTCATTGTAGCAACATGTTTTACCACTGGTGCTCAAAATGAATATACCACTGCTCTCTCTCTTTATTTTTTTCATTCCAGGACCTCTGCCTAATGCTTTGCTTTGAAAATTTCTGAAATGAAAGACACATCTTACTGAATGACAGTGAGTTATTCTATCTGCTTGTCTCAGCTGAAAACTGCAACATGCTGCATTGTTTGCAGAGTGAGAAGCGGGGTACTGCGAGTGCCAATCTATGCATACTGATCTACTGTATGCATCTGTAAATTTGTGTGCAGCTCTTTGTACATTTACGCATGCAATTCATACGTGTCAGTTTCAGAGGGGACCATTCCCTGTGTGTTGATTGCGCATTACGCTGAGTGAATGGAAGAAAAACAGGCACAATACGCACACTCACATGCACAAGCAAACGTTCTGTGGGGAAGAAGCAGTGGTGCATCCCGGCCCATATTTCACCAGCAGGGGATAATTGTGCCATTTCTCAACGAGTGCTGGAGACTCTATTTACTGCATGCTGCGGTGGGATGGGTGGCGGATATGAACTGATGAGCTTGGAGAGGAAAACTACCAGCTCATACATACAGACACTAATGCAGATACCACAGGAGTACGCCCGCACACTCACGCTCCATACAAATATGCACAAACAGAGAAAGCACTCACCAATCAGTAAACTGTTTTCTTTCAGCAGATAAAATAGGTCATTTTAACTACAGGGATCCATAATCTACTGTAACAGAATAGACCTAAGGTGCGATGTTTGATCGTGCTGAGAGGCTCTCAATGATGAGTAGACAACGTGAACAGGGAGCAGCAAATGTTCATTTGATTAGAAAAATAAATACTGCTTTTAGAGGCGAACCCACAAATAAAGACTGTCAACATGGTTAAAGCCTGCCATCATGGTCTAGCACAGTCAAACTGTAAACCTGGCATTTTGTTGAAATTCTGTTGGTCGTGTTGATTTAAAGCAGAGCTACCGTACATTAAATCATTACCCGTTATTTGCACACAGGTGCCGTTGCTTTATGAGTACTTCAGTGAAAATGCTGCTTTCAGTATGGGAAGCAGTTAAAAAGCTGTGGGCTTTTGGCACAAATTGGGGGAAAGTTCTCATTAAAACTTTGTTTGGACTCCATGGAAGCAGGAGACAGTAGCTTTCCAATGCCAGCTCATCACTGCTTGCCTCATTAAATGTTAAAAATGTCTCATCAATGCATCCTATTTTCAGTCCAAATACACACCACAAAGACACTGCAGGAAGATGAAAAAGCGTGCAGGAAGAAGCCAGCTCTGTGCCCATAATGGAGACATGTAGGATATGGAGGATGTGATCAGTATGTTCATGTATGTGTGTGTGTGTGTGTGTGGCTGTGGATGACCCTGCTGGAGGCTCTTTTCCTTCTCTGCTAGGCAGGCCTGGGGAGGCTTTGATAGGCAGTCCCTGTGAAGCGAAGGTTTAACACTGATGCTGTGGCCGGGATGCAGAGCCTGTCTCCTCTAATCCTATTTCAATCACTCTTGCAGCCTCTTATCTCTGACTCTGCTGGCCTTCTGCTGTCCCCCTCCTCACAAATCTTCTCCTCTCCTCTTGTTCTCCACCTCCTTCCATGCTCTCTTCATGTCTTTATACCCCCCCCCCCTATGTTCAGGCTGGAACAAGCCCACTTTCTGCCAATCATAGTTAGCTATTTTTGCTAGGCTAGCTTAGCTTATGCCATCCACAGGCCCTGTGTTTATACTTGTGTGCTGTTGTTTGTGTCACTCTGTAATCACAACACCAGCAGGTATTGGGCGGCATTTGTTCTTTTCTGCAGCGCTGCAGCTTGCAGTGCTGAGCTTCCCTTTATTTACTTCCTTTACACAGCTCTAAATCTGGGGGTCAGTGGAGACTGTCTGACCTTTGGAACCAGCTCTAGTGGCCAGTCAAAGAACTGCATCTTTTCATACTTCCACATCAGATCAGCCTCAAAGCAAAAGAGCAGATGTTGGCAGAATGTGGTTTATTTAACTTTTGTCTCTAGAGACTGAGTCACATTTGCCCCAGGACCATTCCAGGACTCATTCATGTTGACTAACCACACCTCTAACTAACATGTAGATGAACAGCAGCAGCGCAGCAAGTTGCTGTAAATTTAGGATGCAAAGCAACTCTTCGGACAGATTGAGTAGTTCTTTTTACACATTCTATGAGTTAGACAATCCGCTCTCATCTTCTCTTCACAGCAAATGTAGTGTGATATGAAAATGGGTAGAAGTAAAGGTAGAGAAGAGGGATAATTTTACTCTGAAGTGGATTTTTAATGTCCCTGAAACACATATTTTCATACTGACCCACAGCCCCAAGCAGAGTGACAGGACAATGTTTTGTATGATTTTATTATAACTTTTTTGTTATTAATAAGTCACTTCAGACAAATATGTTCTTTCATTCTTTTTAAAGAGCAGATCACTTGTGAAACATATTTAAGATCTAAATCTAATGTTAAAATCACAAAGCACAAAAAAGCCCTAATGTTTTTATTCTTTTAAGACATTATTTAAAAATTATTTAAATAATTTCACTGAACACAAAAGACATGAGAGGTTTATGAAATATAAATAAAGACAACACTTACAAATTTAAAGGAACAAATTATAGATCAAACATGTTAGCCCACACAGGACAAGTTTTACAGCCTAAGTGTTGATGCCAAAAAAAAAAAAAGCTTAGTGTGTCGACGGTTTAAAATTAAGCATAATATGAGAGTAAAGTTAAGTTCTTGCTTTTAAAATTTGTCAGTTTTGGAATTTTATCATATAAAACATAACCTCAATAACACATACATTTGTCAGGCAGAAAGGCGATTTTAATCGGGAGTGTAGGGTATTTATTTAATTTTATTTTAAGGGATGTATGCCATGTTGGCAGGTAGTGACCCCTGGTGGGGACAAGTGGTATTACACTTCAAGTTCATGGGAACAGCTTTACATCAGTCTGCGCCTCACACCATGTGTGCATGTATTTTATTTTATAGAATTAATGCAAGGTATAAGAAGAAATAATATCTGAAGCAGGCAGTTATACGGTTGTACACTTATGTGAAGTTATTCATGAATCAGGTCACGTGTGACAGGTCCGCAGATTAGGGGCGTGGTTATGTTAGACCAACAGTAGAGTACCTTTGCGCATATTTGAGTTGTTTTTGCCCTCCCATTTAGGACGTCACATGGGTTCTGTCTGCTCTCCCGTGACACTTTTGAACAAATAACAGTGAGGAGCGAGGCGTGCCAGGGTCGATGTGCTGTCATTGGGCTGCGGCGCGTCCTCCACGGCATCGGTCCGCTCCGTGTCTACCGGTGCGTCACATCTGACCGTCCGCTGCTGTATCTGATCCGGGACATCTTCCCCGCACGGCAGCCGGCCTCGCCGGGGGACCCACAAAATAAGCAGTTATCAAGCAGGAAGTGGTGGAGACTGAGAGGGGTGGAGAGGGGAGCTTCTGAGAGGTGAGATCGCCTGTACGCCTTTGTTGCGAACATCCTGAACGTTGCTTGTTGAAGGACTTCATACCAGCTGTGTTTTATTTAACTTCACCGGCTGGCGCTGCAACTTCCTGACCTTCAGTTGGGCTGGAGGACACCAAAACAAAGCGGCAAAAAATTCGAGCATGATTTAACCCCTTTTTTTTTTTTTTTTTTTTTTTTTGCGCCTTTCAAAAGA
Organism: Arrhamphus sclerolepis; assembly: GCA_037176975.1. Lineage (NCBI taxonomy): Eukaryota > Metazoa > Chordata > Actinopteri > Beloniformes > Hemiramphidae > Arrhamphus > Arrhamphus sclerolepis. The sequence continues at coordinate 2,138,449 of JBAMYA010000003.1, forward strand.
CTGGAAATTTTGTGCCCCGGTTGCTGTAGCAACGTACATGTGCCTCAGTGGACTTATCCCACTGGATGCAGCAACATCACAAGTTTAGTGCGTCACTGACAACCTCCTGCAGGGCATGATCTCACAGCCACGATCTGCATCAGTGAATACAGGAACTAAAAACACAGCCACATACATGTCTGCATGAACTCTTACTAAACTTCCTTTTTGTAAACGCGTCTTTGTCCATGATCAGGTCACAGCTTGTCACTTGATTGTGTATCTGCTACTTTGCAAAAGTCTTGTTGTGTCAATGACATGGACAGATACCATACCATGGTATGCATATGTCAGATTGAGATATATACTTCCTGATAACAAATAGAATTTAAAAGATTTGTTTGTGTTTTTCCAAATTGAATATTTTCAATAAACGTGCAAAAACTGTTGAAAAAATAATTTACATCGTCCAGCCCCTCAAGTAAATAAAAACAACAAAGCAAAACAAAACAAAAACAAAGCAAAAATGATGATCATCTGAGCAGAATAATTCATGGAGGACTGTTTCAAATGTAAAAACATCAAAGTTTGAATTTATTTATTTATTAATTGGTGTGTTAGTTTGTTCTGATATGTTGTGCTTGGTTGTCGATCTTCCTTATGGACAAACTGGTCTAAAGAGACTGGATTTATTTCCATTTTCTTTCAGATACAAGCAGAACATACAGGAACCTGTCTCTCTTAAAGTTAGATTTGCAAATAATATTATTGCAAATATTTGCTTGTAGCAGTCTCCTTACAAAGAGGCAGACACCAATTATTTAAGAAAATAGCCAATGATAGTCTACCTCTAATATTACAGTAACACTCCATTTTCTGTTTGTGGATGCACCGATATGATCCCTGGGCTTCCTGATGGGAACCCATTGTTGATTTAATTTATCAAAATAACAAAGACATAAATGCAATGAACTGTTATTTGTTTCCAAAAGTAAACATTTGTTCACCAGCAGAATAAAATACATAAATTCTGGATAACATAGGATCAAACTTGAATCAAGTAAATAAAATCAAGAAGCTGAAACAAACATACATACCTATATGGACTTCAAATGTCAGCAACAAATTAATCTTATGATATTTTGTCAATACTGGGACTGATATTGGATCCTATTGGATCCTTGCATCATCGTAAATATGGATGTTTTTAGAACCTTGATAGAAGAGCCTATATAAGGCTTTTTTTTTACTATAGCTACTGTATTAAAAAAACAAAACAAAACAACCTTTCAATCCGATCATCTAGTTTGCTTGAGAAAATGATGTTGATTGATTATCTAAAATCTAAGTAGTCAAACAATTAAAGTGTCATCTCAGCTTTGTCTGTTCAAACAGTGTCTGTTGCTGGATGGGCAGCGTTGGTGGGCCTTTGTCTCTCACATGCTCAGACATGCTTTAACTGGGTTTCCCATCAACTGGTTCCTGCAGCTTTGGTCCTTTAAAGAGTGGCTCCCCGTCTCCAGCGATGAAAACTGAGACCTCGAAGAAGAGTAGACCTGCAAAGAGCGAGGGCCGCTGCTCAGCCAGGATACTTCCTCTTCTCTGTGTAAAAACAAACAAGCAGCTGTGAATCAGCTGACCACAAATACCAACCTGCAGTGTGAACAGGGGCTTTTATTAAGAGTTGGGAGATACATGTTTGACTTGGTTTTCCTGGGGGGTGTTCATCAGACACGGCAGGACATGTGCTACTACGCATGACTGAGTTCATTTTTAGGACAATCTGGAAACAGAACTGTTTCAGTGTCTTTAAAAGAGGAAGAAAAAATGTTCAAAACACACACGACATACCTGTAAATGAGTTTCACAGAGGGCGTTGTCCATCCTTAACCCCGCAGGCTTTCTTGAATCAACATGCCTTCTTGCAAACTGGTGAGCCGTGAATGAAAGTAACCTATCTTGTTTCTAATATATATATAATTTAAACAAAAACATTTTTTTCTCTGTTCAAAGTAAAAGTGGTGTTGTACTAATGTAAACTGGAGTGTCCATTATTCTGAATTTCCCGTTTGCATGAGAGGGATTATAGTATACAGAGTGTAGTAGCAGTAACGGTATATAAGTCCAGGTGAAGTCTCAAAAAATATGCTTAGAGAAAAAAATGCTATGATTTGCAAATCCTTATGTCATACAAAGACATATTTTTTGTTGGAGCAGAGTAACTTCTTCTGTTTTTAAAAATATGCACATTTTTAATTTGATACAGCCACGGACCAGTCCGGATTTGGACCAGAGCATATCTAACCTCTGTGTTGAATCTGTGCTTTACTGTAGATTCTTGGGTTTTCTTTAGATTTGAAAGTCAGATTTTCTCATTCTTGCTGGATGTAGAATATTAACTGCTTAACATTTCAGGATTCTTTTTTTTTTGTATTTCATAATGCGCCAAATATTGTCTTGGGATGGCAGGTGTGGACAGCAGGCAGGTCAGTTTAGCACCTACAGAGCCACGCTGTTGTTACATTTGTAACAAAAAATGTAAAAATGTATGAGTTATATGACTTTAAAATCATTGCAGTTTGATTTGTTGCATTAGTAGTGTTTTTTTTTTTTAAATAAACAAGTATGTTCAAGAACACATTTATGACCTCAATGCAAAACCGTGGATTTAACTTCTTGCATTGTACAAAAACGCAATGTTACAGTATATACTATGATGGAAAAATAATTTGGAAGGAGCAGATGGACCTGTTAAATTGAACTCTAGGTGAATATGCGCCTGCAGGCCTGAATAATGGAAAGTAATCTGGTTAATGCTAAAGGACGGAACAGATAAGAGCGAGGTAACTGAGACTATCATCTGTGAGTTTAAGCCCTGCACGCCACTCTGTTGCATGTTCAGTCCTGAGATCCTAAAATCCCTTCCTTTTCTGATTTCTTTCTCACAGGGCAAGCAGGCAAACCTGCAGCTCCTCTCAGCAGCCATGTCGAACGAACACACCCCTCTGATCACCTCAGGTGTGTGTAGACTGACTTCGGCAGCGGCAAAATGTGGCACGACGCCAGAGCCCCCCCAAGAATCCAGCTCCGAGACACCGAGCCAGGACCCTCGAAGCCTCAACACTTTTTTCGGGGTGATGGTGCCAACCATCCTCTCCATGTTCAGCATTGTGCTGTTCCTGAGAACAGGTGAGTGGTGCACTTTTGAAGACTTTAATGAAACAGCAGCTGCTCTGGTTTTTGTTTATCTGGATGTTCGTATGAAGCATTTACAGTATAACTGAGTCATTGTCCTGAAGTGACTCACAGTGGTGTGATCTCCGTTCTCAGGGTTTGTGGTTGGTCATGCAGGGCTGCTGCAGGGTCTTTTAATGGTTCTTGTAGCTTACACCATCATATCGCTCACAATACTGTCCATCTGTGCTATTTCCACCAACGGGGCCATACAGGGAGGTGGAGCCTACTGTATCCTTACCAACCAAACAGATCTAGATGTTGACCTTTTTTAAAAAAAAAAAAAAAATTCTGCAGTTTTAATTCATTACAGCTAATAATTTAGGCTTAACATAAATAAACCAGACATGATAAGCCGCTCTTTGGGACCTGAATTTGGGGGAAGCATTGGTTTGATGTTCTTCCTGGCCAAAGTGTTTGCATGTGGAGAGTATGTTCTGGGACTCGTGGAGGCCATACTTGACGTGTTCGGCGCAGATCCAGGCAAGTTTTTGTTCACGTTTTGATTCTTTTAGCACTTCCGTTCCTGAGAAGCATCCGTTCCTGCTTCATTTACCCAGTTTTTCCTCTTTTTCAGAGTCATCCGTGTCCGAGGGGGTGCGGGTGCTTCCTCAGGGTTACTGGTACACAGTCTTGTACTCCTCTGTGATCCTTCTGCTGTGTCTGCTCGTCTGTCTGGTGGGAGCTCACATCTACTCTCGCACCGCCTTCATCATCCTGCTGGTGGTCACCGTGTCACTCCTGTCCGTCTTCATCAGCTCAGTGGCGGTCAAACCCCGTGACTTTGTCATCACCCACCAGGGGCCTGGCAACCAAACCCTGCGCTACAATGCCAGCTACACGGGTTTCAGCGCTAAAACACTGAAGAGCAACCTGGGCTGTGAGTTTTGATTCTGCGCACCGTGAATGTCAGAGATGGATGGATATGGAAATGTATCACTAGCTGCAAGTCAGCTGAAAAGTTAGCAGCATTTATAAAAATACTTCCTCTTTTCTTTTTTTTACTCTCCAGCTGGTTACTCTTTGGACTACAGCACCAACTCCGTCATGTCTTTTGCCACAGTGTTTGCTGTCATGTTCACCAGCTGCACTGGGATCATGGCTGGAGCCAACATGTCAGGTGACAGCTTGTTTTCATGTTATACGTATCATGCTATTGATTGCCATTGCCTGTTGCAGTAAAAGTTGTTGTTTTTTTTGTTTTTTTAACTTTGAGGTAATTTCTCCTTACTTAAATATTTTGTTACTTTTTTTAATGATTTACCAGTTTTTAATAAGGACTATTTCAGTGGGGCACAGAACATGTGCAAAATGTTTCACTCTAATGCAACAGGTTAATTCAGCTAATAAAGCCTCAGCACTTGTTTTTATGTTCATTCCTACAGCAGGACTTTGAATTGTTTGTGTCCTTTCATGTGGGTTAAAGAAGGTCACGCAGAGCTACTGTACACAAAACGCGCTCACGCTGGTGTTTGCTTTTACCCCACACACCTCTGAAGGGGAGCTGAAGACTCCAAGTGTGTCGATCCCTAAAGGCACCATCATAGCCGTCTTTTACACTTTCATAGTCTACGTCCTCCTCTTCATCTTGGTCAGCGCCACCTGTGACAGGTTTGTGTGAATAAGCAGTTTGGATTTCCAATAAATTATGACAAATCATCTACATTGTATTATTTATTTATTTTAAGGACCCTGTTGATCCAGGATTATGGGTTCCTCCAGCGAATCAACTTATGGCCACCATTTGTCACTATCGGGATATACTGTGCGTCTCTGTCAGCGGCAATGTGCGCTATGATTGGAGCTTCCCGTATCCTCCATGCTCTTGCTCTCGATCAGCTCTTTGGTAAGGTCATTTAAAAAAAAAAAAAAGAAGAAGATGGGACTGTGCATTGATCCATTTATCTTTTTTCATAAAAGACTTCTGCTTTCCTTTCAGGTTTTCCGCTAGCCCCAGCTGCCATCACATCAAGTTCTGGGAACCCATGGATGGCGGTACTGTACACATGGGGCCTCGCACAGGTTAGTTCTTGGAGGGAGAAGATCTGCAAAGTTTACAGGTAGAGATAGCTTCCTGACCGTTCACCTTTTGTGTTTCAGTGTGTGGTCTTCGCAGGTCATCTCAATGCCGTGGCAGCTCTGGTGACTGTTTTCTACCTGCTGGCCTACGCTGCAGTTGACCTGGCCTGTTTGTCTCTCGAGTGGGCATCGGCACCAAATTTCAGGTAACATTAAACCCTGTTGAAAGTTCTCTCTATAATTGGGTTACTTTTGCAGCATTCAGTCAACAGGCTGTTATAAACGGACTGAGCAATGTTGGACTGTCCAAACATGCTGTTATTTATCAGGCAGAGATGTGTGTTCAGGTAGAAGGTGTTATTCTAGCTACCTCAGAACTAATCCTCATTAGTCTTGGGACCACTTCTGTTCATTTTATACACTGTCTGTCCAAAAAAGAAGTCATCACCTCAAATACTTAGCTGGATTGCTTTTAGTTTTGAATATAGCACAAATTCACCATGGCATCGTTTTGATGAGCTTCTGCAGTGTCACAACTTTCATTTCCCTATTTGTGATTGGTCAGTTATCCAATGGGATAATTAATGGGAATAGTTAAATCCAGGTTTTTTTTTGTTGTTTTTTGTTTTGGACAAGCAGTGTATATTACAACCTTTATCGACAAGTATCTAAATGCCAAATAAAAATTTCTCTGCTGATGATACAGTAACTTACTGCGCCTGAACATCCGCGCGGGTCTTATATCAGCTACAACAAGCTTTTAATAATGTTCAACAAGTTGTGTGTGTTGAAACTTAAATTCCCACGAAACAAAACTTGTGATATTTTCAGACAAAATCAAAGTCCCTGAATCTTCCATCTGTCTCTGCGTTCCACGGTTCTGAGATTACAGTACGGTTGATTACAGTACGGTATACGATTGATGACAGTACGGTTGATTACAGTACGGTAAACGGTTGATGACAGTATGGTTGGTTGATGATGCTCTCTCTCTTGTGCTGCTTGTTCAACAGACATTAAAGATGAAACTGTTTTGTTTTTCTTCAATTCTTGTCTTTGTTCTGAAGCCAAAAAGAGACTTTTATGTCCATGCTGAACCAGGATGATGTGATTTATATGCATCCTTCCCTCACAACGCGTACGTACACTGCAGACTGTGCCCCACTGAGCTTCGAAGTTCATAACAAATTATTTACCCGCCATTGTACTTTGTATGCTCAGGTCACATGGCCTCCGTTGTCCCTCTCTAGACTTCGACACTGGCATTTATTCATTTACAAAGCTGTTCTTGGTGTTCCCCCATCCTACCTACGGAATTACATCATTCAAAAAAAAAAAAAAAACATCTGGAAGTTAATGTCTTTGCTCACAAGACCTGATTCTTTTGACTGAATCTAAAGTCTGAACTGATGTGAGGAGAAAAAGATGTGACACTTGGAATCAGCTCCAAACACCTGAAGGATCTGGTCTCATTACAGGAAACTAAATATATTTTAAATATTATAGATGCATCTACATCTGGGTGCAGTTGCTATGACTGATCCTTGCTTGCCATGTTTAGAACAACTCTTGAGAACTTAAAAGGTCTAAAATAAGTGGTCATTTTAGACCTTAATGCTGGTGATTTGTAACGATTTTATTGATGTTTTGTTTTGTATTGGAACACGGTAAATAGCTAAAAAATTCTTCCATTTAGTACTTTTTAATCAATAGTAAGAAGATTTTTTCCCCAATTTTTAAAAGAGGTGTCTTTTCCATCTGTAATTATTATAATCTGAGTTATATATATATGTGTGTGTGTGTGTGTGTGTGTGTGTGTGTGTGTGTGTGTGTGTGTGTGTGTGTGTGTGTGTGTGT
>JBAMYA010000003.1:2163690-2173935 GCA_037176975.1 Arrhamphus sclerolepis
TATACACACACACATACGTTGTACAACAATAGTGGTGCAACAATACATGTATCTATATTGAAAGCTCAGTGGATCTGCGTTCGACTACTCTGCTGCATTGTCGAGCACAGATCCACTGAGTGCCTCCCACGTGTATTCATTCAAGTTAGTGAGACTGAGCTACTTCTACACTACAGCTGTCGACAGGTAATGACATCCATTTTTTCAAATTACTGTGCCTCTTCATCCATTTATCCTATCTACATTTTTTCCTACAGATTCTGAAAGCTGAGAAGTGCAACTTTGCACTGATATATGGTGCATTATGGTAGTGGCAGCGATGCCTGTGCGGTGTTAAGTTATACAGCAGGGGGAGAAAGAGGAGTCAGAGAATGAGTGAAAGGTCAACCTCCTCTCATTAGAACCTGGAGTCTTTCTTTTTTTTTTTCTTGACATAGGTGCTCTAAGTATTGTGTGAGAACACAAACAAGCATCCCAAAACAAAAAGGGAAAGGTTCCTGTGGAGTGAAATATCATTCCTGAGAAAAACGCCTGTTCAGTTTTTGGACTTTTCTCAAGGAGTATAAGTGAAATCCAAAAGGGTCCAGGCAAACAAAATGGCTTGTGTTGTTGCATTATAGCTCAATTTTTGTCATCTCAAATTAAATTTTTCTTATCTCAAAAGCTTTAGATCTGGTCATCTTCAGTGTTTATAAAGACAAAACTTGTTGAAAATTCAGATCCGTTTTTTATTTTTTTGTTATTTCACACAGTTTAAAGCAGGGGTGTCGGACCCCAGGCGTCGAGGGCCCCTGTCCTGTATATCTTGCATGTTTCCCTGCCGCAACACACCTGATCCAAACGAATGGATCATTAACAGACTTGTGCAGACCTTGATTCCTTTGAACCAGCCTCAACTCTACCAGAAATCAAAGCTCCTCCACCATCATTCAGACTGGCGTTTGGAACTACTTTTCATGTTAAGAATGGCCCTGATGGTTCCCACAGAAGATGGGTGATTTCTCCATCAGATACAATTTATTTACAGTTTATAAACTGCAAGTTAAAAAAGGCATGGAAATTTTTCCTGTATTGAAAAAATATTGAACCGTGACACTAAAGTATCGAACCGAAACGTGAATTTTGTGTATCGTCGCACCCCATATATATGTGTGTGTGTGTGTGTATTTTTTTTTTAAACATTCCAATTGCCTTCTTCTAAATACTTTGCAGTCAACACTCAAACGTCAACATTTTATGAGAAGCTGTGTGTTTGATTCGAACCAGTGTGTCAGTAGGAAGACTGCTACGTGTCAGGCTCATCATGAGTGGTTGTCAGATACAATGGAGTGATTGTATTCCAAAACTAGTGAGAATATAACACTTAATTAGACTATAAATACACTAGTTTGTGAAACAATAAGTAACCTGTATTTTCAGGGTATAAGAATAGCGATGTACTTCTTATTTTTTTAAACAAACTGCAGTCTAGCATTATATTACACAGCACGCTGTGACAAAGTCCAATGCAGAGGGAGCAGCTTGGAATTTCAGTGCGTTGGTCCTGTGAACCACTACTTTGATTGAAGTTAAAACCCTCTCGTCAGTACAGTCTTAGTTAAACACCCGTCTTGCTGGTGTACGTTACAGTGCAGTTAGCGAAAGACCTACATGCCACTTTAGAGTCAACCCAACATGAGACATAGTTAATCTTAGACTTATTTTTGACTCTGTAAAACTCCTGGTGCAACAGAATAGCTTGCAATAAAAACTAAAAGGATCTCCCTTATTCATTTTCACTAACTTCACTGACTGAGTGGTTATCACTGCTGTCGCCAGTTAACTCATGTTAACCAGTGTTTCAGGAATTTTGAAACAGATAAACTGGATAACCCTAACCCTAACCCTTTCAGCTGGGATGGGCTCCAGGAGACCTCCAGGACCCTGGAGAAGAAGGATGCCTACGCAGTGACAGTGCCATCACTGGGAGGATACTTCAAAGTGGGAGTCGAGCTTTTAAGATATGCAAACTCTTCCGCTCTCTCGTTTCCTTCTTTAAATGCAACTCTCTGTGGGCTCACTGGTGGCCTCACTCGAGGTTAATGACCAAGCTTGTTTCTTTTTCTGGACTGTTTCATGACTTCTGCTCGCCCTCAGCCTGTCAGCCTGTAAGATTCTTAAATATATAATAAAGACCGGTGTCGTGTGTCAGAATGTCGGGGTTACAGAAACACTTGAAGAGAGAAAGAGTGAAGTGTGAGAGAATATCTGGTTATGACACTGGGTGTAAAGGGGGGGTTGAGGGTACACCTCCAGGTGGTAAATGACAAACCTCCATTCAACCTCCTCCCTATCCAGCTGTGACATGCCGCCTCACAGGCTTACTGGGGATTTCAATTTGCTGCACTGTATTTTAGACAGCCAAAATGGTTTACACAGGCCCAATTTACCAAGCCAGCCGAGCAGGGGGGTTCACAGCCTCTGTGACATGCCAGGGGAATGTTTATGAGTGTATTAAGTAAGGATGATAAATCTAGCCAGCATTACTTATGCTGAGGACACACGGCATTGCACTGTACATTCACACACCCACCCAGGATGACACACTTTTCCTTTTTCTTTTTTTCTAAACAGACCGTAAGAAGCCTTGTTTATTCCAGAGCAAAATGTTGTGTTAGCTTTAGCCTGCTGTATTATTTGTGTTCTGCAGCATCATTTCACCACATTAAAAGAATTGTCTGTGTTTTCCATGTCTTAAACTGGAGCACATAGGCAAATATTTTATTTCTGATTTTATTGAAGTTCAAATGTATGGGATTGTGCCATTTCATAGCTGCCTGATTTCCTCTCTTTGCTTTTAGGTAAATGCCACTAGAGCCACTTTTGTCTTACGTTTTCATTCTCAGAGTCATTCAAATCAGCTGAGCATCCTGTCAGTGACGACATGCGCGGCTAGATTCAGTGCACACAGTCACTGATACGAGACCAGAGGTTTGTGGCTGGTTCTGTTGAGTAGAGACCCCACTCACTCATTTGAGTCAAATCTGCTTTAAGATAAAATGCAATAATAATAATAAAATAAATAAAATTAGTGGATGCTATTTAAACAGGATGCCATGGGATATTGTTACTGGTTTGCTCGAAAAATACCTCAGTAAAAGATGGTTTAGAAGATGTGGAAGAGACATGTATTCAAAGATATGAATAAAATGAAACTGAAACTTATTTTTGGACTTTCTGATTCTCTATGGGCTCCACGTTTCTTAACTGGGACACTATTATAACATGTAGAGGGTTCATGAAGCAATATGCAACTATAAATAAATAAAGTAAGTAAGTAGGTAAGTGTCCAGGTGTGTTCCGTAGGCTCTTGTGTCGTCTTTGTACCTTGTGGGATAAACTGAAAACATGAAACATAATCTAATTTCTATTACACACTAAATTTCCTCAACTATTTACAATGCACGCTGTGTCTCTTTACACGGCACTCGAAAAGTTGGCTGCCCCATTTTTCTAAGTTGAATGTAATAAATAACAATGTTCTTTATAGACTTAAAAACAATGCAAAATGTCGTGAGAGCATTCACATAGGAGATGGGAAGGAGGGCAGTCAGAGAAATAATCTGAGTAAAAGCTGGGTTATGTTATCCCTACCTTCCTCCCCTCTTTGCAGGGCAGGGCTGCACTAGATGGCTGCACACCAGCTCGGTAATAGGCCCTGATTTATAGGAGGCTACAGGAACCAGTGAGACCGAGCTCAACGCTGGCACCAGGCCAAAGAAGGCTGTGTTGTCAATATCAATAAACCAGCCTAACCCCGCCCCAGCTTCCACATGGCCATGACACCAGTGTTCCAGATCCGATGTCACCATGCTATGCAGGTGCACTGTTAATGCATATTTCCTGTCCTGCGTGTTTCTGCATTTTTAAGTTTCACAGCTCACTCCAGTCAGACACACTTGCACACATACCCTGCCACAAGAAATGACAGGCAGTCTCCTTAAATTGAAGGGGGGAAAAAAAAAAAAAAGCTTATCAGCCCATTCTTCATTAATTCATGCTGGCAAAGTCTCTGCAAAGACTCTCAGAGATGAGCATAGTCCCAAAGGCATCCCTTCCAAACTGCCTGAATGAACAGTTAGCTCGGCGATCGGCTCGAGAGAAACACAAATCCCCCATCCATCCCGGATAGCTGTTTCCAAACCTTTAGACCTCAAACATGTGTTTTGAGAACCGCAGCTGCATCTCAATGTTAAAAGATGAGTAAGGGACACTGGGAAACAGCTTCTCCTCCTCTCATTTTGCTCTCTTCTGTCCGTCTATGTCTGTCATGGTAAATCCTTAGCCAGAGGAGTGAATAGCAAATCATCCCCAATTCACCTGGGAATTCAGCACGACTGATTCTACAACCAAATGTTTCCTTGCAGGCACGCCTGAGAGTGCTCTGTAAGAGTGGGCACGCAGAGAGCAAGAGAGGAAAGGCAGGGAATGACAAAAAGACGTAGGAGGCACATTCAGTTATAAACAGAATCAAAGGACAAAGAAGTTGGCAAACAGATTAAAAATAATCAGTTACTTATATACATAATAAAGGTGATTTTGATTGCATGATTCTGTGTAGGCTCCACTAACATCATGATTTGTTCTTCAGAAAAAGAAACCCTGAGATACTGGTGTGATTACAAGGATTTTACTCCCATGAAGACAATACTCTGCAGAAGAAACTATCGTTCAAACAGAAACCTTAATCTGAATAAGGTTGCAATTGAGAAAAACGGTAATTGCATAAGCCATGCCGAGTACGCCGATCATAGTCCTGCTGACATATAAACACATTCATAGCTTTTGTGGCAATATATGACAGCTAATGGTTTTCACAAAACAAAACAAAACAAAAAAATAATAGCACTACAAATAAGAAACTCTACTGGAAGCTTCTGCAAAATGGGAACAAAACACTCAGGAAATGGTATCATAATAGCCATAAACTGGTATTGGGTGTTGTTCTGGAGGGAATGCCACAGTGACGCATGCAAGGAGATAATTTTACATAATTTCTACTTCTTGATATAAGGCTCTTTCTCTCCTGACATTTACCTCGTTTTTTTCTGATCTATTCTTAACTTTTCTTTTTTCTTTTTCTTTTTATATACTATTTGCTTTGGCTTTGTCTCGTTGTTTCTTTGCGCTTCATTTCTCTTTGGGGCAGATAAGCGAGCAATGTTCTGTTGCATCAGTACCCATGTATCTTGATACAGAGCCCCGGGGTCAAAATGCAGGCAATATCTTCCACCATGGTGAAAGATAGGATACATACGTGTTATCTGACCAAGGGAAAGAGCTATGGAGGCAAACAACAGATACTTTTTGTATCTCTGTTTAAAAACACTTGGCTGTCCATTTTACCTCCACTGGGCTGACGTATTAGAATAATCCATATGTACAATACAATCTTTTACAGAAAAGGTCATATCTGTAACTTGCAGCCAAACTAAAGTCCTGGTTAGCAAAGCCTTTCAAGGAAATATTATAACAATATCACTTTTACATAGGAAGTTGGTAATAATCTACACAGCAGTATACAAATAGTCACCTTTATGCTATATGTTTATATGCATTCATGATCCATGTGGATAACGACAGTCATATAGTGTTTAAGGGACACAACATGGGCTAAAGTGTGTTTGTGAAGTGTGATTATGATGCTTTCACTGCAAGGGCAGTGACTGCTGCAGAGGGATCCTAAAAAAAAAAATTAAAAAAAAAGCCAAGAGCCAGCCGTGGGCAGAGCCAAAGTGAAACTCCTTGGACATAAATATTTGGGCTGATTTGTCATCATCATAGCCAGCTGGGTTTGTTTGCAAGCTAGCCAGTGTGGGAGTGAAGACTGCAGGATGGCTGCAGTGAAGGAGTAGGAAGATAGACATGCTCATTTAAGGACAGGACAGCCAAGAGAAGGACAAACCAAGAAAAAAAAAAAAATGCTCTTAGTGTTTCTCACCAACTCAAACCACTTACTAAGTTGATCAGAATCAGAAAATGGAGACTGGTCACCTGGAGCCTGTATCACAAAGCTAGATTCTCCTTTAGCGAGGTAACTTCAGGGTTAACACTGGGTTTTCTGTATCACAAAACTGGGTAATCACCTGTCAAAGTACATCACCGGGGTAACATATGCTGAACGGCTAACCTGCTCCGTAGCAGGGTAACTCTCAGGATGGAATCCAGTCCTATATAAAGCCCCACCCACTAGCCAATCAGCTTTCTGGGGTAAATGACGTGCTCTCCCAGACAGTATTATATTATTATATGCAGTCATTGGACAGCACACATACATCTTATAGACATCGGCAAGATGTAAAAAGTTATCGCGCAGATGTCGGCCCATGATGGAACAATACAATGAGCCGAGTTTCGATATTTCTTGCATATCAGGAGTCTGTAGCTCCAAAAGCTCCGCAACAGTTTGCAAACCTGAAGATAGCGGGTTTAATTCCAGGTCCCACGGTTACATCTTGCTTTTGTAAAATGATATAGTTTAAGCTTACAAGCATCAGCCCTCTACTTTCGACAACAGCTCAATACCTGGATGGATTTTATTCATTTAATTTTATTCATTGTGAACTTCCCATTGGGATGAATAAAGTATCTCAGGCCACTAACTTGGAATATGGACATGATTTAACAGTGGCCAAGGCTTCAAACTTAATTCCAGCCTGGCGTTATATTCAACGGACCAACTTATGAACGCAATGACATTTTTATGTTTATGTTTAACCTGCTCCCACATCCTTGACTCCACTGAGGGGTTGCATCTGGGGAAGATGACTTAATGACTAATTGTCATACATTCTATTCATTAGCACAACACATTGATTTTATGGGAATCACAGCTGTGATCAGTATCAGATATATGTGTAACTTACGCATTTACGATAAATGTTTTGCGTTGCCAGGCATTTTGCCTCCTTCCAACGGCAGCAGGTTTCTCACGTAGGTTGTCTTTTTCTTCCTCGTATTTTATCAGTATGAGTTGCTGTTCTTTGGCTGTGAAGTACGACGTTCTCTTTTTCCCTCCTATGACACTCATGGTGCTCACGGTTGTGATTGGTCTGCTACTTCAGAACCTGCCCTTTAAACGTGCGCGGTCACAAGTCTTGATAGGACAATCCAGGGTTGAGTTAACGAGCTGATAGCCTCATGGTACCAATTACCCTGATTGGAGTTTGTTTGGGTAAGTTGAACTTGATAGGTCTGAGTAACCCAGGAAAACTTGACCCTTCTTTCGTGATACAGGCCTTTGGTCAATAATGTAAATGATTCACACAGTTTATCTTTATAGGTGTGGTCAATATAATTTTGTAAATATATAGAACCAAAGATGTTTCCCACAACCACTGACATTTAAGAGGGGGAAAGAAACTATATGGCACTGAAAAATGGTTGTTTTATTGTATTACTTATTTTTGATAAACACTAGTGGAGGGGGGTTAACCCTGGACCCAGAGGAGCTTAATTGTAAAGCTCAGTTTCTGTGCAAATCGAGCCCCGCCACCACCCGCCCCACTCTGCATCTCTAATTGGGCACATTCTTCAGGAGTCAGTTATGTTTTTCACAGGAAGTGTAAGCACAAACACGGGACTTACGAAGACATAAAGAGGGAGGAAAGAGTCATGTTGCTATCTCTCGCTGAGACAAATGTCTAGCGGTCCAGTCATGCATATGAGCTGGCACTCTGCCCTGTAATGTCTTCATAGGCGGCATTAAAGGTCCAGAACGAGGCGAGGGAGAGCCTACACAGCCAGTGCATAAATACGAGGCTCTCATTATACCTCTTCTTTGAAGCTACATCCAATTGCAATAATACCAGATCTGCATATTACACCAGTTCCAGATCCGTTTGCCTTTGTCCGACAGTCTGGGACCAATTTGTGACACATTGCCATGTCCTAATGCCTATTCAAAGCTGAATGCCAGAGGGAGAGCGGGAGAGAGAACTGGGACAGATTGATTGAGCGGAAGGTTTACTATTTGTTATGCTCTTCTCCAGACAAATTTAGGTCCCCTCTTCCAGAAGGTCAAATGTGCTCAAAATCATAAATAAGCTTGTAATTGACAGGAAAGCTGCAAAGGGGCGAAAAGGTTCCTAACAGTTTAGTGCAGAAGTTATGGCCTGACATTGTCCAAAGATCTATACCCTATGTGGACTTGAATGTGTGCCAGAAACCATATGTAACAGGAACTGTGTAATGCTTGCATAACCGAACTATGTTAACACTAACAAACAACTTTTTTTTTCTTTTTGACACACTTGTGAAAGCAGCACTTGCAGCAGCAGACATAACTTGATATAAATCTAAGCATGCCAGTTATAGAATTAATTACTATGGTAAGGACATAAGTACAAGGTAAAAAAAAACAAAAACAAACATTATTTACATAGCTTTAGGAATCTTTCCCTCACATACTAATGTAGTCCAGGATTTCTCATATATCAGAGACTTACGCTCACAGATTTGATTCATCTACATATTTGTCCACCTGCCAACTAAGTGGGCAGCAGACAAGAGTTCAGTAACGTGTAGTATTTAAAAATAATTTTGGACTCTCTTGTTCACGTGTATGCCATTGGCCTTCGTGTCGAGAGAAACCGAGTTTAATTCAGTGCCTTGTTAATTAGAATGGTATTTGTACTGGTGCACCTGCTGACAGCATATATGAAAACATACATGCACAGGCAGACAAGTTTAAAACCTGCACAGGTCTGAACCCATGTCCTTTTCCTTTTCAATATTCCGTGTCTTTCAAAAAAAAACAAAAAACTGAGCAGTTGCACTAGGTCTGGAATGTTACTTTGGGCCCCTAAGGAATATACTCACTGAAGTGTCTCTGACAATTGCCAGACTAAATACTGGCACTAAACACCAGCCGCTCTTGTGGCAGGAAGGCTTGAGAGAGCCATAACAAATCAGCTAGGGAGTGGAGAATGGTTGGATTGTGGTAGTTTATAGGGTTATTTTATGACATACATCTGAAAAACGTATTCAGGGATTTCGCAGTGGGGTCTTAACCAACCAGACTGCCTTCCGTCTTTATTCTAGTAAGAAAAATCAGGTGTGTGCTGTTGTGGTGCTCATATAAATGGATACACCAAATGTGAAACAAGTATTTGCTCCATTTTTCTTTTTTTTTTTGCTTTATTACTGCGCCAAAATTTCAACTGAGAGGATGTAATTCAACAGAAGTGCAAAAATAATTTTAGTTTCCAAGTATTTGCCAATGTAACAAATGAAAAATAATTTATTGTGTGAAAACCAAAATGGCTTTCAAATGATGCCACTCTCTAATTGCAAGGCAGGCTGTAAATGAGATTTTGATGGATGTGAACTTCTAGATGAGTTTCAGAAAAGGTCATGTAGCAGGAGGCAATAAGACCAACAAAAATGTTGTTTTCTTTTCAAAAGGAACAGAACAAAACAAAGGAACAAAAGAATGTCATGGAAAAATGCACATAAAACAATTTTGTTTTAGCATAAATATTGGAATCAAATATTTCTTTTAATCTGAAACTACAAATACAGAGACACAACATATAAACAAAAAAAAATGACGTTACTAACTTTGATCATATTGTTAGGAAGATTGTCAGGGAAAACCTGGAAACTATATGGATAATAATTTGACATGTGCTTTCCTCCTAAACATCGTTTTCTGTGCAGCGCTACCATGGCAACGGCACTCCCTGACAACAGCGCCTGACAGAAGGTCAATAAATGCGACCACAACCCCAAAAATGACACACGAAGAGTCTAGAGAACACAACGGTAAAACTCAGGATTTGACCCAAGCTTATAGCCAGAAACTCAGACTCCAATCTAGACAAGTGTGAGAGAAAAACACCCACATTTACGCTGGGACACGACTAATTTTAAGAAAGAAAAAAAAAACAGGACCAGAAGAAGCTGTTGTCTATATTTCAGTTCGAGACTACTCAACAAAACCCGAAGGATCCTTCCTCATCCTTCGAATGGCAAAGTGAGACTCATCCTCAGCCCTAGTTTTCCATTAGCGTTTGTTTTTAGGCCTTCTGTGGATACTTTTACTTTGTCTCGACAGAAACTGCCTGACAGTGACATTGTTTTTATCTCATTGTTTCTAGATCTCAGTATTCATCTTCTGTTTCCTTCACACTCATGTGCTCTTGGCTGACATTTAAGCACACAGTTATTTATTCTTGCCGATGGACCATTTAGACATAAACAATT
>JBAMYA010000003.1:2177359-2202919 GCA_037176975.1 Arrhamphus sclerolepis
CTAAGGTTGGCTGTAGATTCATATTTTTGTGTTTGTTTGTTTTTTTTCTCTGATGTTTCTTTGCTTAGCTTTCTGTGAGGAAGTTACAAAAGTCTCTTTCATTTTACATCAACCTGGCGCCACCTGTAAGTCTGCATTTAGGTCTTTTGCTTTAAATAACTCCTGACAGAGGCAAGTTGATGTGGATTCAAATAGGGCTAATAATGTCCTTCACATACAGAATAATCATCTATGCTGAGGTGTTTTTCTTTTCAACATAACTCTATTTGAAGTCAAATTCCTGCATTTTTGACATGGGATAAAAGATTACTGACAGACTTTATAGCTTACCCCAACTCTAACTCTTATTCTTATACCCTACATTGAAGTGCCTTGACAAAACTCTGAACCATTTTCCCCTCCCTCATCCGCTCACTAACCCTTCATAACTGAATCCATCCCTTTTCCAGCTTCTATCCATCCTCTCTTCACCTTTTCCAATCCGTTCAGTCAGCACTCATCTATCCCTAAATCCATCCCAATCCTCATCTGGCTGCTCGTCCTCCATTTCTCTTTTGTGCTTTCTTGTCTGACTCTCTCTCTTCCCCATTTCTCCTCCCTGTCTCAGAGCCATCTGGGAGTTTTTACATAGTACTGAGTAGAGTTTAGTAGGCCAGAGAAGATGATGTGCCAGATTCCGCACTGTGTGTTAAGCAACTATTCTCCTTGAAGGAATATCAGCATTACTCAACACAAAAAAGGCCTGTATCCGCCCGCCTCCTTGAGCCTAAGCATGCATACTACAAAGCTGCCGTCAGAAGCAGGCAGGGGATTGTTTTACTCGGGTTCAATCTGAGAACAATGCCGCATTTGTAAAATCTTTGGAATCGCCGACTACCATTTTGCCTCCACGCACCTGGATATGTCATACCACAAAAACATGTGTCAAGAGAAGTAAGCCATTCACATCAAAGAGGGGGCTCATATAAAAATCCTCAAATGCTTTCTTTTTTGTTTGTTTAAGTTTATTTGTTTTACTTTATTATCTTTTTTATGTTTCGTTTTCAAATGGGCCTTTCAGTATTTCTTTTGGTTTGGCATATCGGCATGAGTTGTTGAGTTAGAGACCTTTCCGAAGCGCCTCTTTGAGTGATTGAAAGGACGAGAGACAGCCTCTTCTGGGCAGACCATCCTGGGCTGTCAATCCCATGACTTACTGGAAACCAAAGTGCTTCCCAGCTCTCACAAGCAGAGTTCAATCAGTGTGGGTGTTCAGCTTTATCCAAAAGTGTCACAATCATGTGATAAATAAAGTGAGCACTGTTGGCCTGCAAGCTAAAGCAAGTGATATGAAAAATAAGATTCTAGGTAGGAAGAGAGAGAGGAAGCAAAGAAAAAAAAAAGACGAGGTAACAGAGAGAGAAAGATGAATTGGGATGCAGACATCTGCCAAAGGAGAAGAGATGCAGTGTCTGAGATGCCTGGACCTTGGTAGTGTGATTTATTCATGCGATAAAGTCACTGTGTCTGTGGAACAGGTGGGTCTAACGGTGTAATGTTTCCACGTTGCCTGACTGCTTGCCTCAGTGACCCTGGCCTGCTGTGTCCTTGCCAGGCCGCTGGAAGACTTTAATGCATGCAACACTTGGACACGGTAAGCGATCACAGCCAGTGTAGATAAACACAGGCCATCTGGGTTAAAACAAACTCAACAGTGATGCCATCAGTCCATCTGCATCTTCAAAAGGCAACTGAACTTACTACGTCTCGGCACTTCTCGATAAGTTTACAGAGAAAAAAAAAAGTTACAGTTCACTCACATCTGGCTTCAGTAGGGAAATATCAATAATGTCTCTTACAAGAGCATGTTTTTCAGCTCCGTATCCATCTACAACTGTGTCTATTCATAGAGCTTGATGGGGGTCTAATTTAGCTGCGCAAGCCGAATGGTGGTACATTTCAGTAAAACCTCTGAAATTGTCCCATATCAGCACTTCTGGCGGAAGAGACTTCATGAATAAAAGCTAGAGATTTTGGCTCGTCTGTCCAACAAGAGCTGAAGCACTTTCAGGAGGGTCCCTCACTTACTTACTCTCTCTATCTCAAACAACCTCCGAAAACCGAGAGAATAATAGAATGAAATTTTGAATTATTTTCCTATTTTGCGATCTTCAAGTAGCCTGGCAAGGACACATTTCTGTCAGTAAATTTAAGTTTGAACTTTCTTTTCTTATTTCTCAATTTATACTATCGAGCTTTTGCTCTGCTGGTCAATGGGCTTCTTTAAATGTTGCGTGACGTAGATTATCCCAATTCATTTTTATTTACTACTAAGAAAACCAATACGTTCCTCTTTTCATAGAGGCACACAATTGACTTTTTAAATACTTTTCACTACGGTGTATCTAAAACTCAATACCGTATTTTCATGCACAAGCACAAATTGTGAGAAGACATCAAAGATGAAACTCCATTGTGATGTGGGCTATTGTGCTTGCTAAAAGGTTTCTAAGCTATTTATTTACTCTCCAATGGAGACTTTTAATGGGATGACAGCAGTGGACTGTTATTGTTGTAGTGTGTGGACTTCCATTTTCTGACTAAATGTTAGGGGCTGGGCTCTGAGAGAACACTGCTCGCTGCATTGTACCAATGCACAGATTACCACATGAACAGGAAGCTCCTCCGCTCAGTCGCCTGCCAGCAGCAGGCCACCTCTTAAATATCCAAGAAAGAAGTGTCATTGTGGGACTGAATATGAAGGGGCCTGCCAACAACTGCGGACGGGCCATTACCATGACAATGAGCCTCATGCAGATTTTATTTATTTCCTTTTGAGACCCATCAAAACAAGGCGGTGAGGCTTGCCACAACAGGGCAGGACTCACCAAGGCCAGACTGGCCAGCTCTCAACTTTTGGTCTGAAAAGAATTTGCTGGAAATGCATGATTGATCAGCCCAGCACAACTTTGAATCCAATCTGTTCCGTCACATTTTGTGACTCATCTCAAGGGGCACTGATCTGTTTATTTGTTTCAGTCGCTACAACAGAGCCGTGGCAAACCATCCTGTTTAATATTATTTCAAAGATCTTTCATCCGAGCATCTATTGTTATAAATTTGCTTTCATGGGAACAAGATGTGGTTATCCAGTCAAATAGTACAAAGAAAAAAAAAAAAAAAAAAAAAACAACAGATGAAGCTGTCGAGAAACACTCTGATTTTAATTTCTAGAGTATTAATTTCTGAATTGTAGATGCAGTGGTGAGCCAATACACATTTTAAAAAAAACAACAAACAAAAAGAAAAATGCAGCAGCTACGTTAAAGACCCTGATCATCTGTTAATGCCGCAGTGGAAAACAGAAGTACTGAATCCTGTCGTAAAAGAAAAAAAAACTGCTCAAGAAATATCTGCTGCCTGCACTTCTAAGATCGTCTATTTTTGCTTCCCCAGGCTAAAGTTAGAATAAAGAAATAAGACAAAACCTTGATCACCAAAGCAAACACTACACTTGCTGGCAGGCAGCGCTGTCTTATTTGGACTAAACTGAGGTTAGTATATCTTTTATATATTATAACCTTTTTTATCCTTACAATCCCCTTTATCAGATGAATTGAAGAAAACTGAAATATTTGCTTTTGAATGTTTTTTTCATATTCCATCACTAACTTGTTGGTGTGACTTTAATACTTTATGAAGGTTCAGTTACATTCCAATTATAAGTACAATTATTATTATAAATAATGATTAAAGACAACACACTATGAAAAAAGACCAGGTGAGAAATTCAACTTTGATTATAGAAAATAAAATGGATAAGAGGAAAAGATTAGATAAAACCTTCTAAATTCACGCCTGTGCTTGGTGTTTTTATTTATTTATTTAGTTTTTATCACTTTACAGGTACAAATCAAAAAAATTGGAATGTTGTGAAAATAAAATTGTCAATCATTTTGTGAAAGTGAAACTGATATATAGCTTCATTGCAGAGTGAAATATTTCAAGCCTTTATTTCTTGTAATTTTGATGATTCATGCCTTACAGATAATCAAAATCCAAAATTTAGTGTCTCAGAAAATTAGAATATTACATAAGATCAATGAAAAACAAAGGATATTTTAAACAAAAACGTCAGGCTGCTGAAAAGCATGCTCATTTCTATGCACTCAATACTCTGTTGGGCCTCCTTCTGCATGAATTACTGCATCGGTGGAGGTGATCCGCCTGTGGCACTGCTGAGGTGTAATCGAAGCCCAAGTTGCTTTGATAGCGGGCCTTCGGGTCATCTGCATTGTGAGGTCTTGTGTGTCTCATCTTCCTCTTGACAATAGCCCCGAGATTCTCTTTGGGGTCCAGGTCAGACGCGTTTGCTGGCCAATCAAGCACGGTAACACCACGGTCGGTCACTGAAGCAGCTTTTGGTACCTTTGGCAGTGCGGGCAGGTGCCAAGTCCCGCTGGAAAATGAAATCAGCATCTCCATGAAGCTTGTCAGCAGAAGGAAGTGTGAAAGTGTTCTTGAATTTCCTGATAGACATCTACGTTGACTGTGGACTTCAGAAAACACGGTGGACCAACAGCACCAGATTACGGTGAACCCATATAATCACTGAGTGTGGAAACTTCACGCTGGACTTCAAGCGACGTGGATGCTGTGCCTTTCGATTTCAAAATGGCAAGCGACATTTAGTTTCATCTTAAAAGAAGACATTAGACCACTGAGAAACAGTCCAGTTCTTTTGCAGGTGTTTTGAGTTAATTAGCTGATTAGGGTGTGCAATATTGAACTTTTTCCACAATATTTTAATTTCTGTAAGCCATAATCATTAAAATTACAAGAAATAAAGGCTTGAAATATTTCACTCTATGGCTAATGAATCTGTATAATATACGAGTTCAACTCTCTGAAATGATTGACAACAAATATTGAACTTTTTCACGATATTCAAATCTTTTGAGCTGTACATGTGTGTGTGTCTTATGAATAAATAAGCAAAGGGGAGCTCATGTCGTAGTATTAAACTCCTTTGGCCTGGTGCTTTTGAAGAAACAGCAGAACAACTGAGAAGGAAACACTGAAACTAGTCAGCTAAAGGCCATTTCAGCTATTTTAGCGACAGGACCATAGTTAATATACATTACAACACGTAGATATTTAACCAGCCATTTCTGCGTATAAGTGAGCAGATAATAGGCTGTCAGGATCTCTATTTAAAGACATCTGAGAGACGTGCCTTTTCTTTTCACTTCATTCCCTGCAGCATAACAATAAATAACTAAATCACAACACTTAAAAGTGCTGCAGTTTCACAGCATCCACATATATCCTTTCCTCCACAGTCCCACTCCCTCGCTGCGTTATCTTCACAATTCTGCAAGACGGATTGGAGAAGTCCTTCACGAATAGAAATCAGTCATAGCTACCTCTTTCTTTATCTGACAAACTTATTTGACAATTCTGCTACATCAAACAGCCCCACTGGTGAAAAGACAGGGACAAAAATAAAATGAATGCATCCAATTATTCATGCATAATGAAAGCTACATTATCCAGCCAGACAGCAGCTCCAACACAAAGCGGTCTCCATCCAATACATCTTAAATACTGACAAACACAGGTAGTCACATTTTGACAGGCACCTTATTTTCCAGCGTTGCCGTCATTGCTCACAAGTCACAACTGGCGCCATCACAAAGGCTTAAACTGTTTACGATGAGGTGATGGTCCTGGGAACATCAACTTTGTGTCCCGCAAAAAAGCAGGCACATTAGCAAGATAGCTGATGCTATTGTAGGGTCATGTTTCAAGAGCACCTGAAACCACGGTAGCCTCCGTGTAGGTCTGTGAAAAACCCGACAGGAGCTCAAGGTTCACAGCACCTCATTGCTTTAGCTCCAACCAGGCAATAAATTCTCCAGCAGGAATGAATGAGTTGACCTCAAGCGTAGCTGGTGATGCACGTTGCAATCTAATACTGTACATTATCTGCGTCTCTGTTTCTTTCTGTTTTCTCACACATGAATGTCATTTATCCAAATGGCACATTTAACATAATTAAAGTACAACATAACACGCCAAAGCTATTTATTTTTTTACTTTAATTATAACAGCGCTGGTGTAGTGTAAAGATGACAGCTTACACTTTAATAAATGCAGCTCTGGTGCTCAGGTGGCTTGCCCCCCCCCCCCTCCCTCCGTCACTGCTACTGGTTGATGGGGTGCTGTTAATAATTCATTGGCTGTAAGAATTGGCATGCCTTAATGGGTGAGTAAGCTTTCTCTCTCAGCACTGGTGGGACCAAAAACAAAAGGCAGAAAGCATTTTATGTTCCTTTTATAAAATACATAAATAAATAAATAAATAAATCCAAGTAAACAGTTGGGGAGGGGGTGCAAAATCCCTTTTATGGTTTCAAGTTATCAGGTCTGTCCTAAAATTCGGTACGCACACCTTGTAGCAGACCAGCTCATTCAAGTGGCAGCACTCTTAATTAAATCACATTTTACACACTTTAAGAGTCAGGGATGCTAAGAAAGATGCATTTCTCTAACCAGACCAGCTCTCCTCCTGCACACACTTTGAGCAGGAAGTAGAGTTGATGGTTGATGAGGTAAAAAGGACACCTTAAAAGCATATTTACAACAATGACAATGCCGATGAATATTGCATTGACGTCTGTTCAGCAGTCAGCCATCAGTGGATCAGGCTTTGGGGAACACGTTTTGCATTGAATGCATTATGTAAATGTATTAAACATTTATTTATCAGTACAAGATAGAGCAATTTGCATCAGACCCTACAAAAAAGGTGAAACACGTGCCCTGCATAACATTGAAAAAAAAGAAATGTTTAAGACTGACTGCAGCCAGCATAATATAAGGGAGCTCATTAGAGAGAGACTTAAGGATGACAAGAAATTAAAATGAGACATTGAAAGAACTTGTTAATAACTTTAAGGATTAAAATCACTAAATCTTATTGTCTTGTATGAGCAACCTATAAAATCAAGCATGAACAATGCTCTGCATTCACTTATTTCTGTAAAATGTGTTAGACAATGTTACATTAAATATCTGTATGAGATAAATAGAATGGAATACACATGCAGATTACTGTTCATACATGTTGATACATGTGTGACACAACAAATCCACACATAAATACAATGAAATGCGATAACTGCCAGTGTTTTGTTAATATTGCCACAGTTCTTATCCTTTTCTCATCTGCTAATTGTTTGAAAGTTGCCAGTCATCGTGGGGTAAGTATCAGAGTTAACTATCTGCTCTAAGTAGAATTAGACTGAAGAATCTCAGCAGGTTGTTGATGTCTGATTGCAATCTTCAATGTCTCCCTACCCTGAGATCCAAACACAGTTTCTCCGAACGTCCTTTAATTGCATCTTATTAATTCTAATAGTGCATCCCCATCTTTTGTCTGGCATCTTATACTTCCTGCTGTCAGTTGAATATGTTCCATTTTTAACAACCTTTTTCTCAGTTGTCCGACTGAGTTTTGTATTGGTAAACTTTCTTCAGAAAAAAAGCTTTGTTTTCAAGCTAATGCATCCATGTTATCTAACTGATTACTTGTTTTTTTCTTCCCTTAAAAAACACCCCAGTTTGGGATGGGATGGAAAAACTCTCTCCCACTAAGGAGATGCAAAACAGCACAGATAGATCCCACTAAAGATGAACTGTGGAGCGAGAAGGAAATATGAGTAAACATAAGTGAAAGTAAAGGATAAAATCTTTGATGATGCTTAAGCTCTTTCAGGAGTCTTCTACATTGTCATCCCTCGTTCCTTTTTATCGAATTTGGGGGTGGGGGGAGGGGGTCTTGCACTGCACCATGCTGAAAATGGCATAAATGCATTTCAGTGGGAGGGAGTATAGTTGCGTCATAGCTGGCGTATCCCAGACAACGGTCAACACAGAGAAAAAAAAATTATATAAAATAAACAAAAAACAAAAAAACATTAAAAAAAAAAAACAAGAGACAAAGAAAGAGGCACGAAAAATCTCTCATTTGGATGACTCATGAAACAAGTTCATGTGATTTTAGTTTTACCCTCGAAGTGTCCGCAGTCATTGATTTTACTCAGCTTCCCTTATAATTAGAAAGCATAATGTGTCATGTAAGTTTAATTTTAAACCATAACATGAGGGGTTGAGATCTGTAGATGAAACAGCTGAACATGTAAAGATAATTTAGATCTAATACAGTCCCATTGATTTAAGTGTAAGTCAGATAATGATCGCAGCACATATTAGTAGTAGCTTTATATTAAGGATTTAATCACTTCATTACCTTTGAAAATTGACCATATATTTTAAAATTATGTATTGTTAAATTGATAGAATATTATTATTCATATTAAAATATTTATATATCTTTTTCATTTATGTAGAAAAAAGCTAGTTAAAAAAAATAAAAAAAGATAATAATCCAATAAGATACAAAGAGTGAGCAGTGTATGATTTTTATTTGACTTTGCCGATAGAAAACATCTTCTTTTTTTTAATATATCTTTTATAAAAGCAGAAGAGAGATTACTTGGATTTTTTTTCTGCTTTCATCCAAATAGCAGAAAGCAGTAGAGGTCTAATGTGATTAAACAGTTGTTCTATTGCCACTTGTGAGCTGTGAAACCTCCCTGGCCTGGGTCATCAGAGGTGAACACAAAGCGGCTTCTATTAGAGAAACGATAGACACTTTTGGGGAGGTGGGGGAGCAAAGTTATCAAACTGGACTGCTAAAACATGCACCATATTCCTGCGAGGAGATTGGATTCCAAATGCAGGCTCAGGGCAGCACCACTGAGGTCACTCCACAATCTGCACGGGTCAGCGCAGAGGCAGCGCTACAAGCTGGTTTGACGTTCCCCATTAACTCACTCTCGCTAACCCACAAAATAAACCTGAGCCACTAAAGAGAGAAAGGGAGACACACGGAGAACGAGGCAACAAAAAAAAAAAAGGAGCTGCACAAAAATCACACAAAAATATGTTTGCAAAATACAACTTGATAAGGGCCGTGACAAAATATCTAAAAAAAAAGAGAGAGAAGATCATCCGGTGATAGTTTCAGTGATAAACAAATTGCAAAATGGAGCAATTAAACCACCAATGCAGGAGAGCAGTTACTTCTCTTTGAGTTTATAAGTTAAAACAGAGTTGGGGTCAAAATAATAACCAGTGTTGCACTGTAAAAGCCAGACACCGAGAGCTGCTGAATTCCTGACCATTTCATGGTCCAGCTTCTGGCTTAAATATCTAAGCACAGTACTTTAAGTCTCCCCACTGTGCAGTGTTTGAAAACATGATTGCAAAAGCGCTTGTTTGGCACAGGCTGTGCCCGGCTAGCATATACAAAGCATATAGAATCAGCTTGCTGCCACAAGCCGCAGCTTTATTTAAAACCTCAGCCAACCTCAAAATGACTTTTTGAGGGGTTATTCAGGGTAGCTGAGCACTCAAAACATCTAAGACAGCATAGTACATGCCAAAGGAAAACTCATGCCTATATGCAGTAAAGAATGGAAGATGTTCAGTATGATGTATTACTATGGACCATTTTGTGACTGGTAGGAAACAGAAAAGTGCATATAAAACACTGGTGGTGCTACACATATCAGTCCAGTGATGCTGGCAGATGCAACATAATTAAAGCATTTTAATTTGTGTCTTAGAACGACAGCGCTTGTATTCTTGCTCTAATACAGGTGTAGCTGTCTTGTATGCTGACACTTCTATGCTTCATTTGACAATTTTATCACTTGGTCTGTGTCAGCAGGAAGTGGTTTCAAAACCTATTTACCCTGACCCCATGGTCAAGCGTTTTAAATGTTTTGTAAAGAAATTCTGTCATTTTTTGGTTATTCTGAACCAAAGTGCTCACATTTCACAATGGGACCTCACAAACAGCATATTTGTACATGCTGTGCTGTAGATTTGCAGCGCCTGCAGCAGCGATCACCTCCGTCAGAGACATCATGGGGGCTGCTGATTGCCGCCAACAAATACAGGACACTATGCCAGTGCAATTATGCGTGTCCGTTTTAACATAATATGGGGAGAACATGAGATGTGTGGGAGCAAGAGGTGACTGTTGTGTCGTGGGGGTGGAAAGGTTTGTGTGCATGATTGTGCAAAAGCGTACTGAAGAGAGAAAGTGTGCAAATGTGTCTCTGTGTCCACGAGTGCGTGTTAGACTGGCTAAGTGGGGGTGTCCACGTTGCATGCTTGTGTGAAAACAGAACAGGAGCCGGGATCTAAAGAACACATGTTTAGGGTTCTTTTGTGATCAGCACTTTGAGTATTGTTTGGGTTTGGGAGCGTATTTCAAAGGGCTGCTTGGGATAAAAGACAAGTCTCTGGAGCTTACAGTTGTTGCACATTTTCCATTTTAAGATTTTACAGCCATCACCTTTAAGAGATTCCAAGGAGTGTGTTGTTTCTCTCACACGATGATTGACCTAACTTTACTGGTTTTCTCTGGAGCCACTGCACACTCTCAAGGAGCGCTAATTCATTATCCATGCAGTAGTAAAATTCAAAGTGAAACTCGGTCTCCCAATTGATTTGTTTGTGATTATTAACACCATTACACCCATATTCCCTGAAGTAGCCTTTGCAACTTTCCTTCTTTGACAAAATCCTTTTTCACGTAGCAGTTATGTGAGCATGAATTCAGCATGAAAAAAAGATAACTAACCCTTGTTTAGCTACCCATCTTCCCCTTTGGTGATTCAAACAAACATGGCTCAGTGCTGCAACAGTGTTCTCGCAAACAGCAAACCAACGTTGCTGAATCATCTGCGTGACAAGAGCATCACTTATGAGAGTGGTGTATTCCATTACGCCGGCTCGCCCAAATAGACACTCGTCAGTTCAGCTCTGCAAACATCAACTGTGCATCAACTTTGACTTCCAACTCTGCCTCTGTGCTTAAACACAGGATGTTGTTGAGCAATGAAGGAGTATCAGTCCCACCTCGAAACATAGTCTGAAAAGAGCTGATGGTAAGTAGTTGGAGGGGGGTGTACACCCAGAAATCTTTCCTGTCTGGAGTGGTTTTCAAAAAAAAAATCTGTTTAAAACCACACCTCATGCCTTTTTAGTGATGCTGCCGTGTTCCCAAATCTCAGCATTAACCTAGATAGCACAATTACTGATGGCAAAATTATGAAAATAAGACTTGCATTGTAATGAGCCATACTATTCTTAAAAGATTGAAGTGCCATTTATAAAGGCTTTAGGAGCCCTGAGGGTATATAAAAGCCTTACTATACTTCCAGAGATACATGAGCCCCATTAAAAGAACTTTCTAAGCCCTTCAGATGCTTTCTCAGAGATACAGGGTTTTAATGTGGCTGCATTTGGGGGATGGTGGGAGACTGGCTGGCAGGCAGGATCAGTCAGTCAGGGTGACCTCATGTGTTTGGCACAGTGAAGGCCTATCAGATTTCCCTGTGCGCAGATTCCAGCTTGTTCACTGCACACTATACCCAGGAACCAACCCCCTGAGGCATGTGTGTGTTTGTGTGAAGAAAGACATAATTGCCTGTATGTGTGAGTGTGTATGTGTGTTATCGTATATGAGATAGAGAGGTAGGGAGACAAATTATATGAGATAAATTATTCACATCGACCATGGCTGAAAGAAACTGAGAGACACTATGGGAGGGTGAGCTGTGTGTCAGCCCCTTTAGTGAACTCAGTGAACTCAAGAGGACCCCCACCCTTCCTAACGTACACACACACACACACACACACACACACACACACACACACACACACACACACAGCTCCCTCGCTTCCCTCCTCAATGCTGAAAGTCCAGTCCTCCTGCGTTTTCTCTTCGTCTTGCTTTGTATGCACCTGATAATGAGTCAGTAGTTGCAGTATTTCTGTGTTTACGTAGGATAAACTGCTACTGAAGGTTGCCCTTATTTCATGTTAACAATGGGTATTGTAAATCACACCACTGTCAGTTGTTACTGTTGCAATGATAGAAGCACGCAGCACCAGAAATTTTATTCTAAACAGGTGCAACATGTCAGTTAATGTTGCTCCAAGAAGAAAGTGCTATCAAGTGTGGATGGATGCTTCACAGGCAGTCAGCTGCAGCTCTCTCTGGATGTTAAGTTGCTGTCTATAACTAAACAAATAAGTAAATCACCCTAACAGTAACAGTCAGGGAGTCTACAAAACCATGCAAGAGAATCCCTAAATGCTTTCGAAAGAGACAGGTGTCAACAGATGTCTTCACTATTACCCCAGGTCTATGGTGGGGCACGGTGGCTCGCCATTGCCGGAGTGTTTATCCAATGTTCACAAGAAGGCAGGGTAATGTCAGCTCAGTGATTAATTGCAGGCTTAAAGTGCTGAGGACACAGAATCTGTTCTGTATAGTGCCAACTACAGCTCCTACAAGGGTTTATTGCTTTATCGGCTGAATCCTAATATGACCCTCTTCTCTCCTTTTGATGGTTCCAGTGATGCTGGAGGATCCCAAAAAAATACCCAGCAACATGGCCTTGTAGTTCAGGTGCTCCATGAACAGGAGTTCAATTGGTGGAAACATTTGTTCCATTTTGCACTGATGGTTTTGAAGGAGGAGGAGGCAAAAAAAAAAAAAAGCAGCTTTTGGGAAACAATATAGGTGCATCACATCTGCACGAGGCTCAATACAGATCTCATTGGGTCGATCAAGTTCCCAATACAGCATGATTCTTCCCAATATGTTGTAACAAATGTAGCATATGGCAGTTATACAAGCATGCAGCTGTTGTTTTTTGGGGCGATAGATAAATAATGGATACAAGTCCTCCACAGGGCACTCAAGATAGCTAATGAGAAAGAGAAAGCAGACAGGGAATTTGCAACTAACTGTTTTTCAAAGCCACTGTTTTCTAACATTTTCATAAGTGCTCAAAGACAAGAAAATACAGGAAGATGAAAAGATCAGTATTCATCAACAGCAAAATTCACAAATGGAAACATTTGCCTCCCACCCTCTTTTTATATAAGGAAAGCCTTTGCCTTAATGTACAGAAAAGCAGTGATCCTTCTCTGCATCTCATCTTTTACACATTCTTTCCAACTTCTGACATGTAGATGACCTCAGTAATTTATTAGCAACAGCAAATTATATATCCTGAAGAAAGAATTTTGTATTAAACTTCATCAGTGAGTATGCTAATACTCACCTGCTACAAACTGAAACCAAACCCCTTTCGATCAGTGCAGTGGATGTTTGTTAGACAACATGATTGACTACTGAAACGGAAGAAACCAGCATTTTTAAGGAAATCACTTTTCATAATGGCACTTTTTAATTCTGTTGCCAGTGGCTGTTTTTGCACTGCTAATTACCTGTGAAGAATAATAATCTCTCCAACGTGTGGATTCTTATCATGCCAAGGGCTTTCTCTCTCCGTTTTCTTTTCATTTATCCTGCTTTGCGACTCTTTTGGCTAGGCCTCCTCTCTATATCAGTGTCCTAGCAATCTAATTCATGCCGCCTACCTGTCTCTCTCAGTGTTTTTCCATACGCTGACTAATGTGCACATGCTGTAGCCTCAAAAGCAGCTGGAGCGGTGGAATGATCTGCCAAAGAAACCATTCAGGCAAAATCTAAGAGGGCGGTTTGAGTCATTTAACTCAAATAAAGCCAGGAGAAAGGAATGTTTGCTCTTGGTAATCCCCCACTTGCTCGACAAGGCTTCACCAGGTTCATCTGCTGCGCTAAATTGGTGCACGTATTCTTATTTGTATAGGAGCTCATTGTGGCTGGGTAAGAGGGGGAAATCTGACAGGACTGGCAGACATTCAAGCCCTCATGCCTATTTACTTATCCTCATTCATGGCAGAATTGGCTTTTTCCGGAGCTATTTTTCCAGCCATGCATGACACGGTATTTTCATTGAGCCTGCCACTACTAATGCAGCTGTGTAGAGTAAAATGATGCAGGCAGCTAGTATGCGTGTTTAGAAGAAGTACGGTTGGGGCCTCCTACTGTAATCACAAGGGTAGAGCTACACAATCATTTGCATGTCTGTAGCCAGGGTTTCCTTTAGTTTCCATGTCTGATTATCTGGTTAATGGCATCCAGTTGCTGGTATGTGCAACCACAGTGAAAATGAAGAGTAATCCCTTCAAGCTGACATGTAAACAGGAAAAACTATTATTTTTCTGTTTTTCTTTTCTTTTCTTTTTTTTGGTCAGACTATGACATCATTAAATAAGTGAAAGACACATGAGAAAAATTAAACCATTAATATCCCCACCTGCTGTGTTTCTCTCTGTAGGTGGTATCCCTGGTCTCTTATTCCATATGTGATGGGAGGAAAGTAAAAAAAAATAAAACATTCCTTTTCCAAGGCTTTCCAGGAAAAAAAAAATTAATGAAACACATATTAATGCCAACATAGAACACATTTTTACTATTCTTCACCATGGGGCCCTCTCATTTTCCATAACATGTTTCTGGTTATTATTTCCGGTTGAGGCGTACACAGATGAGGAATAAAGCCCAGCGTATAGCTGAAACCATATGACAGAACTGTTTGTGTCATCGGGATCAGCAGTACTTTACACGCACAAGGGTTTCATGTGATCGCCACATTAAATTCACAACAATGCCACTTGAGGCAATTTGATAATAAATCAGTGTGGAGACGGTGGACAAGGAATTCCTGCTGTGTAAAACAAAACAAAACCAAAAAAAAAGTCTGGTTTAAGTCGGTACGAACACGTGAAATGTTTTTTCTTTTTTCCTCACACAAGAGGGTGGGATGGCTGTTCCTTGCACTGGGAGACGTGCAAAGATCCTCTGGAGCTCCTCAAAGTGTGCTTAGCAGCCAAGCATTAAAAATGCAGGAGCAATTACCCTGGCCAAGTCAGACTCAGTGAATGCTACCGTGCTGAGCTTCCATCCCGACCTCCTCACCTTCTCTTACTTTTCCACTGCCTACACCAGCAACCCGAGTAATCTCCATGTGAACCAGCTTGCCAAAGTTAGGGCAGCAGATGCAGCAGAAACCAAAAGCTTCGGTTACACAAGAGCCTCTCTACTTGTTTGTCTCTCACGAGGTGCATTTAGCCCCCCCCCACCGCCAGCACGTGGCAAACAACCCTCATCCTCGGCTCACTCTGCTGTACTGACCCAGCTTCTCATCTGCCCTTTGTGCTCTTTACAGTCTTCCCGTCACTTGGGGCCAAAACAAGTGACGCTTTCTCTCTTTATGCATGGATGGTTCACATTTGCAGAGCTTTTCTGACTTCATTCAGCTTCTTTGCATTCTAAGTTGCAAACAACATGGTAGCTCAGAGTTAAGTTGAATTATGAAACATCAAAAGTGAGGAAAATATAAATGCATGCATGTAGATTTTTTTTTTTAAAGGGATCATTCAGAAATGTAGTTTTTCGTATAGTGCAGGTAGTGTTCTGTGAAGAATTGCTTAAATTAGTAAATTACATGACATATTTTTTGTTTGTTATTGATATATTATTGCACTATATCCCCCACTGATGGTCTTAACTGCAGACTTAAACTGTATATCAAATGATTTTTTTTTTTTTTTACATACACCATTAGCTTTAAAGTACAAAACTATTTGTTTGACTGATTTCACATTTCATATGCTCCCATATTTTTTAATAAGAGCTACGTATTAAAAAGCTCAACAAAGGAGGTGGTTCTCCAGCCATGCTGCACAGATGGCAGGACACTGTGCCCAACAGACAGCAGGGACTCCCGGAAACAGAGTAAGAAGCAGGCAAGAGCAATCAAGGATGGGAAAGAAAATATTACAAAGATAGACAACATGAGAAAGAATTCAATGGCAAAGGCAGCAGCATTGGTAAGAAAAGAAGATGATGAATCATTTGAGCAAAAGTAAGGATGGTGAGAGGGACACCAACAGTCAACGATGAAGAGATACTAAAAGATATTTAAACTGTACCCCACTAAGGTTGGTGGTGGGGAGAGGTAGGGGGGTATGGAGGAGAAAATAGAGCATGAAAACACAAGGCGAGTCTGTTACTAGAGAGGGAGGACAGGAAAACAGTGGGCCAGCCAGACTAGACAGCTCCAGGCAGATACTATGTTACAGAAAGAAAGAGTAGTAAAAACAAGGGAGAGAAGGAAAAAAAAACAGGTGTATTTGCGGAGCCCTGCTGGACTGGTGGGTTTGAGGGAGACATTATGTGTCTCATTTCATTTCACTTTAAATCTGAAGCAGCATCTTCTCCGTCTCTTTCTGTATCACTTTATGCTGCCGCTACGCGTCTCTTTCCCTTTGTACTCTGAAAAAACGGCCCATCGCTTCATGAGTGCGTTCTATTTTAGTTCTTCATCAGGAAGAGCTCCACGTTCTGTCAAAAAAAATCAGATGGACTCAAAAATGTCTGAGCCACGTGCAGATACTACTGACTGGCTATGGAAACATCAAGAATTTATTTGCTATAATAACAACCAATGAGGCTTGTTTGAGTGCTTGTCTGTTGTTGTTTTATTTTATTTTATTTCTTTTTTACAACGGGGCCTTCAAAGGCTAGAGGGGAATTCAATGTCACAACCCAAGTACTTATGTTGAAGACCACTCAGCGTATTCACAGCAACCCTCCATGTGCCACATTTTATCACACAGGTAGGAGTTCCTTCATATTTCAGCAGAAACTAGAGTTGCCAGTTACCTCCAGATGGTAAAGGAAGGTGAGTTCAGAGACAAAATTCCCTGGGGCATGAACCTCACCACCACCAAGCACATCATTTAATATTTTAGACATTTATCCTGGATGCTTTTTCTTTCACCTTTATAGCAGCCTCCAGTGCATGAACAACTACTTTGTCCTATAACTTACTCAAGGACGCTTCGTTGTGACACAAACCTACTGAAGAGAGAAAAAAAAAAGTCACCTGGTATTTAGGCTTTTACTGTAATCACAGACCAGTTACCAGCCACAAAGTCTGTCACAAATTCAACCAAATCTTGTGCCTATGATAACTTAAATCTCCTTAACTTAGTTGTTTGTCATATTCAACATTAACTTATAACATGCTAATGTATATATACATCATATTCCTTCCTGTATGTGCTGTCAGTCGATAGACAAGAAGGGTAAAAATGTGTGTTTGGTTGCATGTCCATGCATGTAGATAAAGGCTACAGGAAATAAATAAATTTGCCTGCACCGCTGACTGACACAAAGGCATCAGTTGCTTGAGCCGTAGTCGGATATGAGAAAAAACAAACAAACAAAAGTTTAATAATCATGAAAACATTTGCCGACACTTTCAGATGAGGGACTGCAAATGCAACAAACAGAAAGGTGAGACAGTGCTCATCATCAAATTCCTGCTAATTTGAGTGAGCTCTGAAAAAACATGATGGGTCCACTTAAAGCAGTGCAGTCAGTTGTGAAGGACATATCAAGAATTACAAGAGGGGAGACACATTGTTCAGTTAGTCTTAGAAATAACAAAAATATTGCCTCAGACTAAAAGCAGTGGTTGGGCTTTAGGCAATTCAATTTGAGAATTGTATTGTAAAGCACCTGATCAGCTCTTCAAAGCATGATCCCATCAGCAGAGAGGGAAGGAATAAGTTTATGATAACCAATTTTGTGAAAGGCTTTGGGATCAGGAAACTCTTTTATTAATTTGTTTTTTCTTGCTGCTCGTGTCTATGTAAATCTGACTCCTCCCCTGCTTTCTCTCTTTGACTTTTTCTTATATGGAGACATTAAAGGAGGATTTAGATGGTCCCGTTGTTATTTTCTGCAGCACAATGGATAACCCTTGTAATGTAACCAAACCCTTTTCCTTGCTTTTAACTGGCCCTTCCCTCCCCGCCAGCCAATAACATCCACCCTCCACTAATTCTTTCTTTCTCCCACACACATGCAACCCTTCCTTTCAGTGCCTCCTCCATTTATAAAGAATTAGATGTATAAATGGTGCTTATGGCACGGGCAGACAGGCACAGCTCCTCTCAAAGGGCTCTATTGAATGGTGTTTACTTAAGGCCGGGGACATTAGCCACTGCAAATCTACCTCAATCGGTTTGTCAGATTCTGGTCTGACTCTGGGACAGCCACATCACAATCACAGTGGGAAGAGGTGTGTTTCTGCATGTGCGATTATTGATATTAATAACACAAAGGTAAACCAGCATCAGCAACATTAATGAGGACTAAATACCAACTGAGGGAGAATTTATAACACATATTCAAGCCAAATTATCAGTAATTTGAGGGTTCCCTTTGGGAGTTGTGTGCCTAATAATGAAACTGCAAACTAAGGATCGCTATCTTTAAGGGAAAATGAGATGCAATAACACATGCTAAAACGAACAGGAAAATATTTAATTAGAAAATAATATTACTCTGTATTGTTAGTATCCTCATGTGAGGGGATAGGGTGGCCTCAGACGTCGATGAAGCCATTTACTGTGATATTCTCATGTAGGATACCAATCTATTACCTATCAAAGATGAATGTAAAGCAAGTTGTGAGCAGGAGCCATCAAGCTCACAAAGAAAGACATAAGCTGCATAAAGACTGAATTTCAACAAATGATTCCATGGGCTGATTATCCAGGGAATAGGCAGAAATAGGCCTTTTAAAGCATTCTTTCATCAAAGCAACATCCTGCCAGCTCTTTGCAGCCATAACCTCATATCAGAGCCATACACATACACACATGCATAAATACATAGTCACACAAATCCTCTTTCAGGAATCAATAATTGAGCTAAAAAGAAGCACATGCTACACTCCACTGCACTGGTCAATAGAAAGCCAAATGTTATTGTTTCATCTTATTCTCTGACTTTCACATTCTAATCAGGGTTGACACATGCTGGACATATATCACATTAGAATAAAATGCACAGATGGGACGGTGGCATACCACATCTAGAGGGTGCCTCAGTTTATCCTATCAGGACATTATGACAATATTTATCTTTTTTTTTAAAAGAAAATAATGATTTCTCAACATATAAATATTGTTTTTAAAGTAAACATTTTCCTTTCAGTAACACCTCTATTCTTTCCATAAATACGTGATATTTACACTCCCAATCCGTGTCCTTTGGGAACCTGAGGCCACGAATTGATGATACAGCAGTAACAATAAATAAGAAGACCTGTGTGATTTCATTCTTAACAGAATGAAAGTGTCCAGAACGCTGGGTAAACTTTGTGTGAATTTGATAATAAAATCAAGGCTGAAGAGACTACGATTTGATTCTGTCAAGTGGTGTGAACCTGCCAGTGAAGGCCTTTCTCCCCTCCCTGTAATCGAGCTATCAATGATCATTAATGAGAGTGTGACACAGCTCTCTACAGCCCTCTTGGCCACATTGCCCAACACTCTGGACTCCCTCCCAGCCCCCATTTCTCCTATTGACCCTGTCTGTGGTGCTGTCATATTAACCTACAAGGCCACTGACTTCACAATCTAACCGTGAAAATAAATACAAATGTTAGCTGCCAATCTATAAACAGAATGCATGCTTTCCCTCCCCACACACCCCGCTTTGGGTCTGGTTTGCATGACACAGGACCCCAGTGGCTCGCTCAAGGATACATCAACGCTGACGGTGGCAAGATCGGATCTATGCTGACCTTGGGAGTGAACTGCAGCATAGGCAAGGGGGTGGGGGTGGGGGGGTGGGGGGGGCTGTTGGAACAGAGGAGGGATGCAGCAAGTAACAGGAGGGAGGAAGAACAGGGAAGAAAAGCAGGGAGGGAGGCCATGGCAGAATGAAGGGGCATGCCTTGATTGAGAGGCCCCTGAGATGAGCAACTCTGAGATATGAGAAGAGGGAGGGAGGGAGAGGGGGATGATGGAAGAAATAGAGGGGGGGAAGGAGGGGTAGAAGGGAGAGGAAAGCCATATGGCAGCAGTACAAATGTATTAAACTATAAATTAGGGGGAGAGCTAGTGGACTGCCAGGTGGGGCTGCACTCAGGTCCTCCCAGCTGGAGGTGCAATGATTCACATGGATGAAGGCTAAAAACATCTTCACAGACAGGTTTTTTTTCTTCTCTTTTTTTTTTTTTTTTATAAATAGGGCATGATTGACGCATTAAAACTTTGATTTCTTTAGCTGAACATTGTTTCTAAAATATGTCTTTTGAAATCAAGAAATATTGATAAAGATGACTGAATAAAACTACACTCCTATCTGATACTATGAGCCTGATGTAAAGAGTGCATGCTTAAGATCTACCCAGTAATATAAAACCAGCTTTTTAAACCATGAAAGAGTAAATTCAAAAAGCATTCTCAGCATTAAAGAGTTTTCATTACATTAGGCAAAAATGGAAGTTATCACAAGCTCACACTGGCTCACAACATAAAAATAGAAATTAGTGGGAAGACCAAAGTGCATCCACAATCATCATTAAATCACTAGTTTTCGAAAAACCAAATAAGACCCTACTCCTTCAACGTGTTTGGTTACACACCTGCAGCATATTCTGGCACCGCTATGCATCACAATGTCACAATAATGGACAGCAGTTAGTGTTAGGCATTGTGGTAGAAAAACAAATAGAGTAATCCCCAAAAGGCTTCCATTTTAATCCCTTGATGATGTCTGGGTAGTGTGCCCAGCCAGTGTCCTGGCAGCCGTCGAGACCCAGGCCTGGGCTTCTGTCCCAGAGGCACTGATGCATACTACAGCTAGAACAAACACGGACAGCCCACACCATGCCTGTTCTGTGTTCTGTGTCAACCATGCCATCAACAGAAAGAAACAAAAAAAAAAAAACAGAAAAAAAAAGAGGAGTTCATAACCAGCACCGTTTGAGCTCTCACGTGAATGAGATACTTCATATCGTAATTAGTTCTTTTGGGAAAGTGGCAATCAAGCCAACAATGGGCTATATTTAGACTGCAAATACATCATTAGGAAATTAAATATGGGTCGCCATTCTTTCATTTCCTCAATGACTGAGAACATACACGGACACACACACATGAAAAAAAAAAAAAAAAAACCTTTTGTTAGTAATTTTGATTAGCAAAAACGGAAGTTACCTATCATGTTATGTTTGCACCATTTCATTACGGCCTCAGCACTGTACAGGTGAGAG
Source organism: Arrhamphus sclerolepis (assembly GCA_037176975.1). Classification (NCBI taxonomy): domain Eukaryota; kingdom Metazoa; phylum Chordata; class Actinopteri; order Beloniformes; family Hemiramphidae; genus Arrhamphus; species Arrhamphus sclerolepis. Next base: position 2,198,461 of record JBAMYA010000003.1, read on the forward strand.
ATGGATGGAGGTCCATGACAGCTTCAAGTTATAGGCTACTTGCGAGGATTAACAATCGCCTTGAGCCCCAAGCATCAATGCCTCATCCTCAATCATTCAGTCAGTGATACATATGCACACGCATACATACAACTAAGTGCCGTATGAAGCCATCACAGTCAAGGCCAGCTATCCACCATCCCATGTCCAGTGACAGATGAGAAGATGATGTAGAGGACGTGGGTGGTGGGGGTGGAACAAGGGGGAGGGGGGGTAGGAGGGAGACGGAACAAGAGTGAAGGAGTAGATGAGAGGATTCAGGGAATTGAACAGCCAAAGAGCAGCGTACCTTGGTTTGGAGATAGTGGGGGTAGTAGTAGGTGTACTGAGGGTACATTGGCTGCTGCTCCAATCGCTTGCCCATGTAGCTGGAATCCTTAGCACTGAGGCAGGGAATGGTGACACGGGAGCGGGAGCTGCCAGGTAGCTAGCAATATGATAGAGGCAACAGAGGAGCTGTGCAATTCCAGTCTTTGCTGTCTGCACCACTGTGTCGCAAGGTGGTCCTCAGGGGAGAAGGCAGGGTCTGCGTGCCGGACAGTCGCTGGGAGAAGCTGTGCCTCTGATGAGGACGCTCTTGACAAACTGTGTCTCACTGGTCCAAAGACTTAGTATCAGGCAGGTGCTCACTCAGTCACTCACCGCTGGATCAATAGAAATCTTTCCACAAGTGCCAGAACCCAGAGCGGTGTGTATTTCAGCGGCTGCTTTCGGATAATATGGGTGAGGTAGAGGAGGAAAGGGAAAAAGAAGACACGAAGAGGTGCAGGTGGTGGTAACTCTGGCGGTCCTATGAATGTTGAAAAATGGGAGAGGAAGAGGAAGAGGAGAGGAGGAGGAAAAGGAATGGTAAGGAAAACGGGAGAGGATGTAGAGGTTCACTTCTCTATTTGAGCTGTTTCACTCCAGTCTTTTGCCTGGGCTTTAATCTGACTCTCTCTCACTGCCCCCTCGCTATCTCTCCTTACCTCTCTTACAAACGCGCGCATACACACTCACACAAACACACACACACACACACACACTTTTTCTCTTGTCTGATTCGACGATGGCTGCGTGCTGTCCTGTTTGACAGAGGAGGAGATATCCTCAGAGCCGGTTGCCGACAGATGCACTTAGTGTGAGCAGCAGAATCACAACATGAGAGCTTAGCACACACACAGAAAGCAATCTCAAGTCTGTAGCAGAGAAGCCAGCAAAGGACGGATAATAGATAGAAGACAATATTATCCCAGTCACTAAATGATGTGGCACAAGCGTATGTTTCCACTGGTTAGTTTAGCAATCCACTGAGTTCCAGCTTGTAGACAAGTGAAAAGAAAAAAAAAAAGACAGTGACTGTGTCCCGGGTGCCCAGCGGAGACGTAGTCCCTTGTTTTGTTGTCCTCCTCCTTTCTGCTCTTGTAAAATGTGTTCCTTATTCTTCCTCGGCTCTCTCGCTCCTGGAAGCAGCCTGCATGTCACGCGTGCGCTTTCTCTTGTCTTTCAGTCTCTCAGCTTCTCTCTCTCCTTCTCCTCCACACTGACAGGGTGGTAAAGGGGGCTCGTCCGACGCTGCGAGCTGAGCAGACTGCCTCCTCTTTCCCCCAGCCCAGCCGGTGGGAGGGTCTTGAGTAGCTCTGTGGGAGTGAAAGATCCAGACACAGACCAGCGGGCTGCAGCGTTTCCACAACCTGGAAGAATGCAAGGAAGAGGAGGAGAGGAGCAGAAAGGAGAGAGGGGATGGACGCCAGCGTGAGCAGTCGATTCCCCCTACTGGCTGCACGCGGACCTGCCACCTGGAACAGTGTGTCTTCAAACAAATGCATTTTCTCTCATCAAACAGCTGGTTTTGAGGTCAATCAGCTGGAAGATGAACAACTTTGCATGTCAAACATATCAATTTGTCACTTCATAACTGTTTTCCAGGGTTGCATAGCAACACAGGAGGACTGATAGATAGCATTTTGATTAAAACTTTAAAAATGTAATAAAAAAAAACTATAGAAATAGTACACATACAAACTACACCCCAACTTTTCCACTTTTTAATGTTAAAAATGATGCTGTTTAATGTCTCATTGTACTCTGAAACAAAAGGAAAAAACAAATACTCAATTCAAGTTTAAAAAGAAATGGAGTCAATTTATGGGCAAACTTTTGACTCAAAGTAGCAATTCTAACTCTTAGTCCTTTTTTACAATAGTTTCTTTTCCTTAATATTTATATTGAGAATAAAGGAAAATCTCAAGCAAATGCTCTTCCAGTAACCCAAGAGAAAAGTTCTCTACAAGAGCAATAAAAGCTTTCAAAAAGGGAAACAACATTTGAACATGTTGTACTTTTCACAACGGACCAGTAGTTGGGGCCACAACTGGTTTGGAAATTAAATTCTCGAGCTTTTATTTGGGTTAAATCTCTTTATGATCTCAACATTTTATTAACGAATGAATGGCCATCCTAATTGACATCCTCTTTGATAGAAATAATTAGTGTGGTTCCTCTCGATTTCACTTTGATTGTCATGAAACCAGTACCAACAAGTGCAAGAATACAAGAATAGTATCATCATAACATTCAAAAATGGCCTGCAGGGAAGTGGACTGCTGTCGGTTTGAATCGAAACCCTGTTGATCTGAGGCGTCATTAGCAATTCTGCTGTTATCTTGGTTGGAAGAGTTATACCAGTTATCATAAGGCCCGCCCCTTCCCAATGCAACTGGTTCAATAGAAATGACTGAGAAGGGTACCAGACCCATTTTGCAAGAGATAATTTTTGAAAAGTTAATAGGTCTGGCTAGCCAGGCTATGTGACTGCACTCATAAATCTGCTAATTAAATGAAACACAGCTCTAAAAATGTACCATTATTTTCCTGTGTTATATAAACACAATCTGACACAAATGACTGATCTCGAATGTATCTCAATGACATACAATTTCAGGAACCTCATTTTTCACTCAATTAGCAAATCAATTTAGTTCCCACTGAAATTACCTGCCTTGAGAATTGACAAAAACCACAATCATGGACCACAATACTACAACATGAAATTACAACACTGAAAACATTTAAGTACTGGAAATTTCTACATCTGAAAATAGAAGTGTGACTTTGATTAGTTTAGTTCTGAATTTCATCTGTTCCACATGTGAACATTACACAAAAAAAACCCAGCAGACTGATGCCTCCTTCTGGGGGGAAAAAAATAAAAAACTTAATTATATATTTCTGGAGCAACAACATCCTCGTGATTCATGAGGATGTTTAGTAGAGATTTTTCTTTTTCTTTTTTTCACCGCAAAGTACCGCGGAAACGACCTATGTCATTTTCTTTGTTTCAATGGCCAAAGTACTAATGAATTAATATTAAACATTGTTCTTATTACAGAAACATGTTTTTTAGATTCAAGCTGCATAATGAAGTAGAAAGGCAACATTAATTTTTAGGACAGTCGTGAGTATAAAAACCACACAGGTTGTCAAACTTAACTGATACAAGGCAGAAGACTCACAGGGACCAAAACAAAGCACAGAAGAAAAGGGCAAACGTTTATAGACATGGAGAGGGAAAAAAAAAAAATTATAAGACTGGCCACTTTTATCTGAAGGAAAGAGACAAGCTGATATTGATTGTAGATTACCAGATTAACAGCCTCTGCTTCAACTAGAAACAAACTGTCAGCAAATGTGAAAAGGCATTAAGTCTAAAACACAAAGAATTAGACAAAATCCAACAGGAAGACTGTTAGAAGAGAAAGCAAGAAATGGCAGAAAGAGATTCATATTTCTTGATTGAACATGCAAAGTCATATGAGTATTTAATAGATAAAATAGTTCAACATTTCTGCACTTTCACTGTTTTATACGAAGTAGGACGGGGCAGAAGAGAGAGAGCAGCAATATTTTTCATGCAACTATTTTTCCCCAAAGTGTGTCATCATGAATTAAACATCTAGCTGTGTAACATTTAATTAAACATGTAAACTGATTATCATACGCCATATCACATGTTGCCATCTTATATAAGTCTATAAGTCAAGTCTATATTATCAGGCTCAGGAATAAATAAAAACATTTAGGAAAATGCAGTTCTGGTGTTTACAATGGCAGCTGAAACATTATACTAATATTATTTCAATTTAGTAGACACAGAATTAACACACAGGAGACAAGCACAGCATGGACATTGGCCGGCTAAATCATTAATATTCATCTAGTGATTAAGAATTAAGAGCTGGGAGTTGAGTCTTGACTCTTGAAACTAAATAACTTGACCTGTGGCCTCGTGCGCAACACTAGAAACTTCTGAGAACAAGCTGATGTGAACTTTCAGCCTTTACCCGAGTGATGGCAAAGGTTAGTTCTTGAAGGAAATTTGACATAAAATGAGTGAAGGGCAGTTCTGCATAAAAATAAATGTCAGCGCCATGTCTCACTT
>JBAMYA010000003.1:2223885-2245912 GCA_037176975.1 Arrhamphus sclerolepis
AAACTGAATCCTTTTTGTAGATATCTATGTTCAAAGATAAAAAAAAAGAAAGAAAAGAAAGTGATAACACGGGAACAGGAGTACTGTAGACGACAGCAGGACAACATGCAGAAACTGCTGTTGCAAGAATTCTTCAGCAGTGGAATCTTGTTATCCGATAGAAGAGGAAAGCTCCTTCCATTCTCTGCAGCATATGTGTAGGTGTGTGTGTCTATATGTTATGAAGAGAGATGAACTCTGCCGCAGTACATAGACGCAATGCGGGCTGGTCCTTGAGTTCAAATTTCATCCCAACTATTGCCACATATATCAAGTCACAACACCAGCAGATGACTAAAAAGCTTCAGCACTTCTCTGGAACACATGCACTCCAGTATGCATGAACTCAGATTAGCTTGGCAATATGGAGACAACATGGATGCAATTAGCTGAAGTAGACCATGCTAGTAATTGCATTCCTCCCGGTTGTACATGGTTAAACAGGCCATTACAGCTATTAAGCCACAACAAATGCAAAAGCATGATTTTGGAACACCGCAAACATGCAAACTAGGACAACGCTGTCCAAACCATGAATGATACCTGGACGGACAGCGTGGTAAAGCTGGATATTCAGGATGTCGACAGTATTTGACCTGTTCTAAAGAAGGACCAAGGATCTGAGCAACAAAGAAAGCAAGTTCGTCTTCAACATGTCTCACTTCTTTCATGCGAATCCGATAACGACAAGCGTGGATAACTTGCTCATGTGCGCCTCCGCTCAAGATGTTGAGTTTGGCAGAAATAACTACTTTCTTTAATTCTTTAGCCAATCCATGATTCAGTGAATCCAAACCATCACTGTAATCATTATCAGACTGTGTTCCCTGTGCTCCTGAGGGAAATTGTTACTCCCACAAACACATCTGGTTAGTTCCACAGAAATCCTAATTGAAAGAAGAACGAGGTGTTAACCAGTTCCTGGACTGGGAAGGAAGACATACCTTAGCTAGTTTCAGTGTGAGGAACTAAACTGGTGGAGAGAGAATGTGGAGTACTGCCTGCAACATTCTGTAAAAGAAAAATACTGAGTAATAAGCTACTAAAAAACATTAAATTACACTCTACTATAATAATAAAAATGATGAGGACAACAATTGTAACTGTTCAATACAGAAATCTTAAAAATCCTTCTCTAAACCTTCATTTAGTTGTCTCAAAATTAGTCCAAAATCTGAGATTAATGTGTGGCATTTTTAAAATATCTTAAACATTGACAAAAGTACATTTTTGAGAAAATTCTGGGACTTTATTATCTCAATGTGCTCTTCAACATATACTATTTAAATTACACTGAATGAAAATATTTTTGCTACAGAAAAAAAATGTAAAGTGAAAATGAAGTGTGTTAAAGTCATTCAAAAAGAGGACGTGTATATACAGAAAGGAAATATAAATAAATGCATCTAAGTTTATGCATTAAGCACGGTGATTCCCTGAAACAACATACAGTCCACCACTACTGATATTACTAATTAATGGCCTCTGTCACACAAATTAGGGGAAAGCAGTTAAACAAAATATTTCCATTTCTTGGCTGTGTGCTCGTGATCAACTCTCAACAGACCAGAAAATCTATGATGTGGTGCTTAGTTAAGGCTATGGGAGACTTTGCAGCACATGTGGCTTAAGTAAGGAATCCAATAACACCGAGTGCAATCAGCGGCTTGTCAGTTTTTATTACACCAAAGCAGCTACTCACCATAGCTGTTACCTAAGCCCTTAAGCTGTTTGGTTAACAGCAGACATAACAAGACCTGGTTAGATGTGAGGTGAGGAAGCAGATGTGCATCCTTTTCCATTATCTTTTATCATCTTTTGTTATTCTCTTGCTCCTCCCATTCTTAGTCCATTGGGTAACAAAGACTACTGTTGGCCTCTCTTAGTCTATTATAGTTTTTGTTGCCAACAGCTGTCTACAAACCAGCTTTAATGGCATGAATGTCAAGTTTTCATTATTTGCAATCCTACTTAAAATCTCTTAGAACAATGTGGACAAACGTTTTTTTTGTTACAATTACAAATAATAAGGAAATAAGGATGTAAGAACCAGCGATACTATGTTAACAAGGTGATGTTATGATGGGGTTGTAATAGATGGTGGATAATCTGTGGTCTGCATGGATCACTCTCTGATCCACTGCACAGGATTAGTCTGAAAAGAAAAAAAAAGTAGTTCTGCACAGTGATGAACATGCAAAACAAGGAGAACTTGAAAAGCCTCTTCCATCTTTTAAGTCGCCAGTATGTGAGTACTTTCATATTTTGTTTGACCTGTTGAATGTTGTTCTTTGCTTAAAATGTTTGTTGTTATAATTCGAAAATGGAAAACACATTAATCTTTGCATCCCCTTTCCTTTCTTTAAACCTCATAAATCCAAAAAGCATCCTCATCTGTGACTCAAAATCTGTGAGGTTTGTAATCTGTTCCAGCCCTGAGAGATTATTACCACTGTGGGATGATGGCATTAATGAACAATGCAAAGTCTTTCAAGATGATTTTCTTTCCTTATTTCCACCTGAACTCAAGAAACAAAAGACAAATACTGTCATTCTGAGTTGCCTTAAAAGCCCTCACCAAAGACAAATTTATTTTTTATATTATTTTTTTAATTTCACTGTGGGAACAGTTTTTTTTTTTAGTTCTCTCTCTCTTTTAGTAACATTTCCCTGCACCATCATAGCACTCCTGATGCAGGCTTTTTGCTTGTTCCATGTACATAAAAAAAAAGAAAAGAAAAGAAAAAAAAAAAAGACAAACTGTAGGAAAGCAGAAAATGATGGGGAAAAGAAAAAAATAGACCAATCTCTCAATTTTCATTGAAACCTTTATTGCAAAACGAGTATGTCTTGCACTGAGGACCAATGTTGTTATTAGGCAATTTGTTGTGAGACTGGGTTTGAAACTTCACAGTGAAGAGAATCCAGGCAATAACTATGTTTCAATAAAAATAAAATTAGCAGTCAAAATTCACATCATATTAAACCATTTTGCCAGTGTTAATCTTGCACAGTTGCAGGAAATAACACAATCCCTGTCTTTGACTCCCTTCACATCTCCTGACTTCTACGTGACTTTCTCCACTGCTGTTTTGTCATTCCAACCTCCCCCTGAGGGATCTTCATCCCACCATATTAAAAGTGGAAATGCATCCGCTTCCATTGTAATTACAAACTCACTGGAGGCAAAGCTTCTTGATCTCTGTTGGATTCTTACTTGTTTTGCTTTTTTCATGTATTTACTCACCTCTCTCAGCCCGAGAGGACAGACGCATGCTGAGCTATCTGTTCCATTTTCCTTTTCTTTCTGTTAGACATTATTTGCATCCAATACGCCCGAAATTCCAATAGCATTAAGGGAGGCAATAAAAACAATGCAATAAAAAGAGGAGAGTGTGTGAAATACAGAGCTTGTAAAACAAGAGTCCGCTTCAGTTTGTGTGTAAACTATTGCTCAGGCTTATATAACATGTAACTGTGCATGACTTTCTACACATGAAACTTCATCCGCACTATGCTAAATCTGCTGAACAAAAAGGCATTAGTGTATGGAAGGATGTGCGTGCATAAAACTACCAAAAAGTAAAGTGTCCTCCCTGTTGTCCCTTGAAGTACACAGGGTTCTAATGTCTGTACGAAAGCTTATAGGCTGCCAGGCTTCATGTTTGAAATTCTAGTGATAGACATTCCTATGGAAGAATAGCAAAGCAACAAACCCAGAATTCAGTTTCCTTTTGAAGCCAGCACCCTTATACGATATCGTTATGGTCTTTGTTAAGCTTTGGTGTTCATACTGTGTTTAGGAGTAGATAATACTTGCAGTTTGGATGTCACTGCAAAAACACAAATGTCTCAAACAAATCTTCAGCAAGTCAACGCTGAAAATGTTTAAGTTCATAGCAATAAAAGCACATGCTGCAGTTTCATCATAGGCACGTAAGATCAGCATTACAATCCTGAAATACTGACCAAATGGGAATTATGCTTATAATATCTGCTACTGTTCCGAGTTATGGAGTTGAATAAAAGACAGAAAACTGTCTTACTGCTGCATTATGATATCACAGGGAAGCTCACCTTTCACCTTTTAGATATAAAGAATGTCATCACTTCATCTATTCCAGCAGACATAATAAAATTCCCTCCAGGTGTTCCTGAAATATTACATTCACAAGGTTGAGACTGACTTGTGGTAATAAGACCTTGGAAATCTAATCAGTTCATTGTTGAGTCCAAGTGAAAATTTATAACAGATTTGAAAAAAGAAAAAAAAAAGAAAAATCCTTCATGATATTTGTAAGATATCACAATCTCAGTAATGAGACAGAAGGACAGCTTGAAAACATACTGTCTGGGAAGTCCTTGTTTCAGCCCACTGACTGTGACAGAAACATGAAGATAGTAAAAATTCATTTTTCCCTTGTGTGTTGGTTCCAGTGATACCCCAAACATAGCATTTAAAATCCAACAGCATAAATAAACCCAAGTCAGATTGCAGAACAGCAAATTATTCCAGGGAGGATGACAAGAGAAGTCATCCAGAGGTGTCTCTACCTCAATTAGTCTCTCATTACACTGCAGACGCAGGAGATGGATGAAAGAAAAACAAATCAAGTCTCAGAGAGGAAAGGGAGAAATGGAGGGTTAAAGGTCGAGATGAGGTGGGGTAAAGATGGAAAAGGAGAGGGAAGGGGTAAAGATTAAAGAAAAAAGAAATAAGGAATGGAAGGAGGAAGAGAAGAGGGAGAACAAGAATGTTTAGTGTGCATAAACTCCCATGATGGTGACATGATAGTGCCACTAATGGACAACAAAAAGAGACGGAGAGGAAGAGCAAAGATGTATTCAAACAACAAACCAACTGAAAGTCTTACTCACAGCTGCATGGGTGGTGCAATAGGTATAGCTTGTGTGCGTGGATAGAGGGTGGTGATGTGGGTGCTGTTGGTAGTGAGAAATATGACGCTGCAGATTTGCACGAGTGACGGAGGAGCTGCTCCACGTCCCTTGACCACTGCTGCTACCAGTGGTCCAACTGCAGCCAAGGCTTGGACTCATGACTGCTGTCTTACTGTTGTGGTAACCTCTCACTGCTGCACTGGGCTGGAAAGAAGGAAGGATACGGAAAGAAGGGACAAGGAGAGAAACTGTAAGCACAAAGATCACCACTCCTGGAAATGCAAACCTGCTAAATTCTGCAGCGGGCAAGCATAGACAACTACGTGCCCGCTCCGTGACCTGTGGGGGAACAAACAGCAGTTGTGTTGATCTGAACTTTCCACGCCAGACTTGCAAGATTGTTCTCACACTTTCTTTTCATGCTAACTCTCTTTCTTTCTCCCTTTTCCTCTAAAGGCACCAGATGTTGTGAAACCCCCTTCTGTCAAGCTTGAGATGTGTTCTTGCCTGAAAATGGCTGATTGGTTTGATAAGATGCTTGGATTACAGCTGGCAACAGGCTTCCCAGTGTGCCATTATGTATTAGGTAACAACAGGGTCCAGGAAACACAGGGCTGAAGCTGCTGACAGTCTGGCTTATATTGCTTACAGATGGGTTACCTTGGCTGTCATGGCCACTGGAGCAAAGAAAAATTAAAAAATAAAATTCAGGATACACATGCTCATGTGAATTTTGTGGCATTTTTACAAAAGACCCGGGGCACATGCTTTAGTGTTTGCAAATGAGCGAGGCCACTTTTATTTTATTTTCATTCTTAAATCGGTTGAATCATCTCACAATATCTCAACAGGATTAAGAAATTAAAAAATGGCTAGTCTGATATTTGTAAACCATTTCTGGACTTCAGCTTTGTTTTTTCTTTTTTTAAATTTTCTATTTAGACTGTAGGTGATTATGAACTTTTTATAAGCTAATTGTTCTGCGTTATTTGAATAAACCATGTAAGACAAAATAATTACCAAAATAATTCTGCAAAGTTGAAACATACAACATATTTGCTTTTGTTCTGTTCATATTTCAAAGCAGATGCTACAGTTGTGCAGTTTTGCACTCGATTCAATTCAAAAAGGCTCCTTTAATCCCCGGAGGGAGATTAATTCTTGCAGCAGTTATTTAATTCTCTTCAGAACATGCAACTTTATATGTGCAAGGGTTTGCACATGTAAAAGAAACAGGAAACCTGTATAATGGCAAGACCAGCACCTTAACTGAAAAGGAAAAAATAAAAATAAAAAAAAATGGGGAAAATGATTAAAATGCAAAATGCACACCCCAGAGAGAGTGACTGGTTTGTCCTGTCTGGGCTACTGTAGTAATATGGTCATGCATGGAGGGCGTCAAGGAATGACCCCAGTGGCAATTATGATTATAAAAATCACCCCAAATTTTACTAACTGAAATTGGAATTCAATAATAATAATAATAATGATAATGTGGAATTGAGTAAATCTATAACAATGACCCTGTTTGAATTACTGGGTCTGCAGTTGATTTGTGGGGTTTGAAAAGAAAAAAAGAATAAATTCAGGGAAATCTTTCTGGTACAAGCCATGCTATTATTGTAAATCTTTAATACAAATCTTTACAAAAAATAAAATATTCTGGAACAAATATTACCATTGAGACATGATCGATATTATTAAGCTCTGGTAATCAATGAATACCAACTTCCTTTTACATTTTTCATTCAAAATGATGAAACACATAAGTTACCATTTCTCTGCATTTGCACCGTAGTTGGAAAACTTTTAACTGCTGAAACGCCTACGTTAAAATGCATGTAAATATTTCTGATTCAGATTCCCGCCTCTTGTATGACATGTGACGTAATCTGATTTGCCATGATTTAAATTACATGTGCGAACTGGGGGCCGAGCAAAAAACAAAACAAAACAAAGCAAAACATAGCACTTTGAATGAGGCGCAGCTGTACATCACTTGTGAGCAATAACGAGCCCCATTAGCCCCTGTTGGACTTTCGCTGAGGTCAGAGGCCATCCCACACAGGAGTTACTCGAGGAGAGCGACAGCAGCAATGCAGGCTCACAGCTGTGCTTAGAAAGTGCAGCTGTGAATCAGGCCCATGACTTAGGAATCGAAGGAGGAAAACATAAGACCGTTCATATAAATACATCCACTATATAATGACAGGTTTATGGTTCGTCTGAATATAAAACAGAAGAAGTACTGTACGTTTCCTGCAAACGAGGATAAGAACATTCACAGTTCCCATCGTGACAAAAAGTAACCCAGAGAGGAATGAAATAGTAAGTTAATGAAATCATCTAATATATCAACCAAACAACCACTGTGTGAGGCCCTTATCTTGAAGTTGAACACGGAAAACATTTTTCCAGTTTTTAACAAACTGGTTTAAAGGATCAGCTCACAAGGTCTAAACCCGAGAATCACATTTGGGAAGAAACAACACATCATCATTTAAAACTGTTCTTCACTGATCCAAGTTATTGAGAGCAATAGAGATATTCACACACTATTATCCTGCCACTATAAACGCCAGAGGGGAAGGCTACCCTCAAGTATGCTACATTAAGCCGCACGGCCACAGATGCCACTTTAACGCGAATACTCACCAGTTCATAGAGTTTAAGTGCTGCCCCAAGTCATGCAACAACCTCGAGTGGCCTTATAAATGGAGATCATTCAGCCAGAGAGGAAGCATTTCAAAGTAATGCATCTATGCAGAGATGTTTTGTTGAAGACTCCATCCCAGGGGTGCACTAAATTTTAAATATCTTTCATATGCCATAAGAGTAACTGATGAAAATGTTTTAAGGTTGCGAGGGTGATATTCACCCTTTATGTGGCAGGGCTGTGTTTTTAAAATGACGCTGAGATCCGGGGGTCTGAACATTCTCTCTCTTTTTTTTGGTCAGAATGCACAATTGGTCCCCAGACTGGGATTCATGTCACAGACTTTCAGCAACTTGTCAGAGGGCTGCAGTCTGCCCATATTTCTCTATCGCATAAAAGAGTCTGGTTACACTTGCTATTCCAGCTTTAAGGAGGAATGTTTTACATACTAGGCGAACAGATGTGCAAATGCACTGGAATGTGATGTTTCGTTTTTCTCCTTCCTTCGGGAAGTTCTCAAAATCTTGATTGAAAATGAGATACTGGCTGATACTGAGCAGAAAATTCCTGAAAAGCTAAATTCCTGAAAAGGGACTATTTATCATCTATCATCTAAGTGTGGTTTTGTTTTGTTTTGTTTTACCCATTTGAAATAACTTGTGTGCACACCAGAATGACTGAACGGTCACAAAACAAGACGTCTGACAGAACGTGCACGCTCTAACTGAACGGCTGTCAACAAGCTGCCACTGTGTGCACATAACATTTAGCACAGATGTGACATATGTTTACCAGAAAGGGGAACCAATTCAAACACAAAATTCACAGCTGTAACAATTAATAACGCAATGTGTAAATAAATTTAAAAAAAAAGTCATAGATTAATGTAAGCTAGATTCTTGAGCCTTGTGTTAAAGCAATAAGTTTAATATTTTTTAAAGAATATGAAGGCTTAAGATGGCATCAGTCAGATTCTTTGGTTCGTTTTCCAAAATACAGCATCAAGAAGATGAACCAACAAAAGACTGTGCCAATGTGAGAAGAGAAAAATATACATCTGTTTTAGCACGCGGAAAAATATTTGGAGTTTGGAACTTTTTTTTTTTTTTTTAAAAGCTACGGACAAAATCTACTCCTGCTTCCAACCACGTGATTGCAAGATTTGTTGATGAGCGACATACATATTGCTGTCAAGTTTGAACTTTACAACCTTAATGGTTTATGTTATTATCATAATATGCATTTAAAAGGACATACTTGAATACACACACACACAAAAAAAGAAAATGGTCTGGTAAAGTGGTTCGATTGGGCCCAAAAGTTATTACAATGTTGCAATTCTCAACTAGTTCGGTTCACATTCACACCAGTGTTTTTGCAGACGAACCAACCACTGTGGATGTTATCTATCCTCCCGTTTTTTTGGGTGATGTAGATGAAAGCTGATTATCGCAGCATGCGAAGAGGGAAAAATCCTGGAAGAAAACATTATGCCGTTTGTGCTTTGTTTATTTCTTAACGATGAGCTGTGCTCCCCTGCTAGTGTTTGCAGCTGTATATTATTATCATTACTTTGTGCAGCAATCACAAATACTGCTGTTGTCCTCGATCCATCACCAGCGTCGACTCCAAAACAAACTCGTGCGGAGAAATTTTGCGCTTCCAAAAGCACACCACGCGGCTTTCTACGGAAGCTTCAGTTGACCAAAAAGCTACGTACGTACCAGAGTAGGTCCGAATCGAGGTCGGGCAGCGTTCTCACCAGCAGCGAACTGAACTGGAGTCCACATGGAACCGCATCCAGAAGGTGGTCTCTGTGTGGTTCTTTAGTCCGGACCAAATGAAACCGGTCTGCTTTCACACCAGCCCAAACGAACCGTACTCGCAGGTGTTCCGGACTGCAGTCCGCTTTAAACGGACCAAACGGTGTAGGTGTGACAAGCCTAGCTTCACTTTCAGGATGTTAATCTTACATGTAAGTAATATATTACTTTAAGTAAGGAATGAACTTTTTTTTTTTTTTTTATTTAAAAAGAAAATAATGCACCTCTCATTTAATTGTTTCATTAAAATACAAAAACAAACCAACAAAAACACAACTACTTCAAGAAAGAAGAACGTTATCAGCCCCATTTAATACCAAAGATGCAGGTCGAGGTGGAATAATCCGTCACCCGCAGCAATGAAAAAAGTGAGTGGAAGTTGTGGCTCCATTAATACACTGAGAAGAACCAGAGCGTAGCAACTCTCCTGAGTCCATTTGTCTGTGCTTAAGTGATTTCCTCCCCCAACTTCTCTCCATCTGGTGACACATGCATGGTTAAAGGTGTCAAGGGATGGAACTCTGTAAATTGCAGAACTACTCCTCCTTATAGGATGCAATGCTAGAAAGTCAAATCTTTGCTTACGTCACACACAGATGGGTAAATGTTTTGTCTCATTTCAAACGGGAGTTGGTAAGTTATTTTCACATTTAACGTGAAACGTTACTTTTCGAACAGTTTTAGAAATACAATTAAAGACACCCGGTCAGGTTCTGGTAACAGCATCTACAAACCCGTAGAAACAGATGTTCCTACTAGCCTGTTTTATGGTTCCTAAACTACATTGAAGGAGGACACTGCTCCCTCAGTCAGTCATTCCTTGGGAGCCATTTCTATGTGAACACTGCGCAACCTCATAACTGTGATGAAATTTCCCCTCTGAGGGATAATATGGTCAGACTGAGCAATTCCTAGCTTTGCAGGAAATATCTGCACTATAAAATCTATGACACAATGAACAAAAAGCAACTCCCGAAAGATGTTGAGTGAGGCAACTGTGGCCTCTTGCTGAGACATCACATGTATAGTGCACAGTTTCATAGAAATACTTCTTTTTTTTTTTTTCACAGGATGAGCCAAGCACCTTCAGGCATTCTTTTGACTTTGAATTACTTTTGATATTTCTTTGTTATGATTTCCTGACAATTTATCTAATTTTATCTCGAGATCTAAGCTTCACCCCAGTGCGTAAAGCTACATTATGACAAATCATCTTGTAATGCATCTTGTGCTTTTCCTCCCTTCTCTGAGCATTAAGTAACACTGTACCACTATCATCTGATTATCCAGGAGGCACTGTGCCCCGCAGCTATACGGTGAGGCCGAAATGATGATTTCCCACAACACAGATCCAAATCAAAATGTCCTGATTTCCTGTTGGCCTAACTGTGCTTTATCTTGGCTCTAGGCTTGTTTTCACAGACTGGAGTACTGCCAAAGGCCATCTTCCCTGTGTAGTCTCCATATTTCTACTTTACACAAAGCCAACAGGGAATAACAAATGATCACTGGCATGAAATTGACACCCCTAAAAAAAATATGAATTGCAGAGAAGGTCCCACAAAAATATGTCAACAAACAACTAAGTTCCAAAGCATTTTTGAAATAAATGGTAAAATTAATGTTTTTGTTGTTTTGTTTTTTTATGATGAGAGGCACTGGAACAAAAAAAAAGTCATTGCAGATGTTTGGGGTCATTGCTTCCACATCTGCCTGCTATGTTTGGCTGGCTGTGAAAGAGATACAGCTTTCCTTTAGCATGTCTGATGAATAACTTCCTGGAATCTGTGTTGCGTGAAATGGCCTCTTCTGTATCAGTTCATCTCCTTAGCCAGGCCTCATCCCTTCTTACAAGTCAGCTTCCTGCTGCCAAACATGCTGGCTTTGACTGTCACTCCCAGCAAAACACGGCAGGCTCTGTGGGTCACCAGGCAAACCTGTTCACCTATTTTCATTTCCTCTCCTATACTCGAGGACTAAGATCTAGCGTTACCAAGGCAACGCAGTGGCAGGTCATGCATGAATTTTGGCCTGTGGGTTGTTAAGTTGGTTACAGGGTACTACTCTCGGTTTGGAATGAAATAAAGGGACAAAAGTGAGAATTTACCCCTGGAGTCTCAAACAGTACATACACGAGAAGGGCCAAACACCTTTCATTCTCTCTCTGCTTCTCTCTCATTCTTGCTCTCCGTTTCTTTTTAATGATGCTTTAAGAAAAAACTTCTGTCATCTCAGCTGTCAATCATGACAGACAGGGAGTTTTGGTTGACGCTGTATTTGGGGTGACTGACAACCATTTTTAAAGGTAGAAAGTACAATCCTGGGGAGGGGTGTGCACAGACACATCATGGGCTGATGTCCTCATGTTGCACCCCCCCACACACACACACACCCACACACACACACACACACACCGGCCCAACGGTGCCAAATATATAATTATGTCATTTGAGTAACTAGAAAATAAATGAATAAATTATATATACAAATACATATATATATATATATATATATATATACATACATTAGATGAAATAAAAACAAAATGTATAAAATAGAAAATCTATAAAATATCTACTGCATGCCGAGCCTTCTGCATTTCACATCGTGCCATCGACATCAGACACTACATAAAACATTCAGTCCAAAACACAAAACTAAAAGATAAAATTTAATATACAAACTCAAATCAAATATTGATATGTAATTAATATATCAATACGGGATAAGACATGTAAAGTAACATGAAAAGTACAGTCATGGTTTAGAGTTTCGATGTAGTTTCTACCATTGCAGATGACGTTTTATTGTTTTGTTCTTATTCATGCATGGTCTTGATTTTCTGCTGAAGCATCAGTTAGTTCCGTTAGTTTAATTTAAGCTTTTCTTTGTTTTGCAATGCGAGTGCTTTCCCTTGTGTGTGATTTGTTCCCCTTGGTCCTGACAGTTCACACTGTAAATGGTTACATTTATACTTCAAACCGCTGGATAAACTAATTTTCCATTTAACTTAATTTTAATTGTGTTTTTCAAATTAAAATTTGCTGAATTTTGCATTCAAATACGGGAAGACACACACACAGGGAGGCAGCAGCAAACGAAGCCTCATCTTGGATTGTGCAACCTCTGACAAACTGTTCTGTGCCATGCAATGAGAGCGTCTTATTGTATGTTGCTAACCAGATGTTTCACTTTTAATATATGTCCCCCTGACTTTCCATAGTTTAGCTGATGTCTATAATATATGTGTGTAACCTGTTTCATGTGCTCAGGGATCTTACAACGGCAGTGAAAAGGCAGTAGGTGAGGCAGGCAGTTCGCTTGCCTCATGGTAGGGGGCAGTCGTGAGCCCAGAGATTCTACTCAGCAGCTGCAGAGCAAGTGTCCATGATCTATGACAGTGTTCTTCAGCCCTGGTCCTCAGGACACACTGTCCTGCATGTTTTAGATGTTTCCCTGCTTAGTCACACTTGATTGGATGGCCATCAGCTGGTCCTCAAGGTCTACACAAGTCTGTCAATGACCCACGAATTAGAGCCAGGTGTGTTTGAGCAGGGAAACATTTAAACATGCAGGACAGAGGGCCTTGAGGACCAGGGTTGAAGAACACTGTTCTACGAGGCTGATAGACTACTGTGTTGGGTTCATATATTTGTAAATCTGATTTCAATGGAGTCAGTGCCTCACCAGCCACGTCGCTGGTGTCGACATATTATTCTTCCTTTCTTCAGTCTTGCTTCTTCTGTTACTCTTATCCTTTCGAGATCATTTAATAGTCGAGTTGAGCCCTTTTACAAGCTGTTACAACTCTGCTTGCACGGATGCGCTGGTCCACAATCCACATTGTACCCCTGGTCTTTACACAATTATTTTAAGGTATTGGATGGCACTTTACACCATTTATCTTCAGCCAAAGCAGACAGCGTGATTTACTTCTTGTAAATCACACTCAAGAAATATGGTTTTAGACCAAATACAGACTCATGAGGTGAATGGAAAGTGGTGATACAGAGAGAATAAACAGAGACAAAAAAGAGGGAAGAGGACAAAAGCGCAGACATTTATTTAGTGTATGCATGTTTGACCTCTGAGAATCTTTGATGAACAATAACACGACCCTCCAACACATGGAGCTCTAAGTAAACCTCACAATATTCTGTGTCTGTTTTCTATCTCTCCAAATATTTTCCTTGGCCTGACACATGTTTATGCTCCGATTAACTTTGATCCAACTGTTGCTATGAAGAGGATGTGGATTCCTAAATCTATGACTAGGCATCCCCATGGGAAGCAAAAGAAAAGACACCGGGGTGCAGATGATAAGGCTAACAGGTATTACAGCGAGCTCTCATTCAAGTTTCCTGATTTTGATAATTTCTATAAGAGGAAAGCAAATACCCAAAGTATGCAAACCTCCCTTCCCACTTCATCCCCTGGGTTTCCACCATGCGTAGACTAACAAGAAATAGTATTCATCTCTTCAGTTGAAAGGAGAGACAAACATTTACACAGGGGTACTTCAGGGAGAAATGAAAGCAATACTGCAGGACTGCTGGGAAGATGGACAAGACTTTGTTGAACATTTGATGAAACTGACAAAAATAAATAAATAAATAAATAAAAATGAATCAAGAATCTGTTAACTAATGTGCTTTTGATGTTCTTGCAGAGTGAGTGGATTGACCAATAAAATTTGTGACCTAAACTTTTTTTCTAAATGTGACCATATTGGTTCTTTGCCTTTACCGCAAGTCTTTGATTCTCACTAAATCTGGATATTTTTGTGGCTAAACATACGCTGAATAAACAAGATAGGCCGTCACTTTGAGGCGGCACAGACAAACCACATCCTGCAAGCTGAGGAGGGAGATGAGAAAGAGGCTTCAGCAACTGGTGCTGTTCTCCAGGACAAATGACAAATGTTTTGGCTAATCTTTGAGAATTGGTTGGAAAATTATGGGTCGATCACACCTTTGTTATCTTAGCAAAGATTTTTAGTTTAAACCTATTTTAAGCCCCTTGAGACAGCGTCTACATATGTTTAATGAATGCAAAATCGTTTTCTTTTTCATATATATATATATTTAAAACAATTAGCTTCAAGATTGAGATTTCCTGATCCTTCAGGGCTAATATTTACAACATACTTCTGTTGTTGTTTTAAAGCGGGCAACTGCAGATCAGCTAAACCTGTCCGTGTTCCTGAGTCTGCAATTAAGATTAAACTCCAAAAGCTGTGACTTAGTTAGCACTGCGTCTTAAGTTGGCCTGAAATCTTCTGCTTTTGTTTTGTTTAGGATCTCAGTCAATCAGAGACTGACCCAAAGGTAACTGGCTCTAAAAGGCCAACAGGACAAAAAAAGACGATTCTATTCTGCTCTTCCATTGCTGCCACTGGATTTGGATCATTGTCAGTGCTTCGAGCTTTTTGTTCTGTTCTTGATCTGCTCCGAAACAGTTTTCAAAGTGGAAATTGGTGAAGCACTATTCTGCATTGGAATAAACCTGTCAATATCATACACTTATTCTGTAGAGTGGAATTTGCTGGCTGTGATAGAAGAGCTGAACAATTAGAGTTAATCACTTCCAGTCTTACATCAGATTAGACTATGTAAAGGTAGTAATTAAAGAGATTGAGTTTTGACTCATTTCTATGCTGCAAGTCTGTCATTTAAATGCAATAAGTAAATAATTAACAACAATTAATTATCTGAATTGAAGTAGTCTAAAATGTGACACAGTATTTCAACATGTTAAGAGCTCATGCTAATGTCTGCTTCTGAACTCTGATTCGTTTACCAACTGAGCCAGCAGAGCTCTGCGTGAGTGAATCACACCTCAAGACAAATGCTTTCACCCTGACATTTTCATCCTATTCTTATGTATGCTTTTTATACTCCCACATCTCTGGCTCCATCATTTTCGTCTGTTTGCTTCGCTCTATCAATGTCTATTTTTTTTCCCCCCTCTTTGTTTTTCTGTCTCTGTATGACTGTCCACCACTCTTTTCTTCCATCACTCCATAAACTGTGGGAATGATGGATGCCTCTGATTGCCTGAAGCCTCTGAGTCCAGCACACTAAATCCCAGAGTGCTGTATGAAGCTCTGTGCCATTAAAACTACACCTACACAACGCAGAAATAGCCCCATATGATTACTAAGTAAACTGAGGTCTGATAGAAAACTGGTATAAATCATATAATAAAACTCATACCACAGTTTTACACATTTATTTTCTTAAATTAAATTCTCTACCTGCTGTGAAGTTTTGCAAGTCAAAACCTGATGATATGTCACCTTTTGCAATTTTCAGTAACCAAGTCATTAGTCAACAGCCCAGTATAGTTGTCTATTGGTACAAAACTACTGTACTTTGATAGGAAATCAAAAGCTGAAAAAAAAAAGAGGAAAAATGTGTAGAAATGTATGAATGTAGAAAAAGTGCTAAATGATGTCTGTACAGGTGGTTTCACAGAAACTGAATGCAAGGAGAGTACTAGAATAAAATATGTAAATGAATATTTCTTCCAGGATCAAAGAGGTGGACTGAGAATATTTGTGCCGTCTGTTCCTGGAGCTAATCTGTACCGGTTATGTTTTCTTGATATAGATTTTGAATTATATCACCCAAAACTTACTACAATTATGCTTCTCTGTTGTTGCCTGCAAGTACTGCAGAATGAGAGAAATCTATCCCTCAGATTTGGTCGTGTCACAGACACAGCAGCTCTTAGTAAGAGTGAAGGTAAAGAGGAATGATGAGATGAGGTGGTCATGGCTTTGAGGTTGTGTAGAGTCTTGCATAACAGACTCAACTGTGTCAGATGTTAGGAAACAAATACTGAAGATGGCCTTGCATTGTATTTTCTTTACTCCACCTTGCATCGGCTCCTTGATTTTCTCCAGATGGATCTCAGCTGCTCTAGAACCTCTAAGGATGGCATGGGCCGCAGCTGCCGACTGCATTTATTGCTATTTCTAGGCCCACCCCACCTTGCACCTCAAAGAAAACCACTGCCACCCTCAAGCCTGCACATGCATGCATCATGAGCCATACCGTGCATCCAAATTACACGGACAAAGATAAAAGTTGTTGACTGGTGGATCATGCATGGACATTACAACCCCGAAGAGCTGTTTTGCAGAATGAGAATATAATATGAAGCAAATTTGTCATACTGTCAAAATGTTTTAGCAGACTGACAAGAGACAGTACGGGTCTCACACACAGATATAGAAAATCATGCGACTGTGTGCAAAGGCTCATGGCTCAAAAGCTCTTCTGTATACATGCTCATTTTCTCTGTATGCTTGATACGTTTCTTTTCATTTATTTATCTATTTATAGTGATGTCTTTGTCAGGCTTTGTGGTGGTGGGAAATGAATAATTAAGACAAGACCCAATAAAACAACACTGCAGCGAACACTGCAGCCCCGCAATAACAACAGTTCTCGATAAAAGTCTATTTTCTCTCCTCAGTCTCCATATGATGTTATCATTTTCTTTCTTTTCCCGGCTTAAATTCAATAAACTTCTCTCTCTCTACTCAGATGAAAACTGTGGTTTTTAGATGAGTGCACAGTTTCCTATATGAGGACACGCTCTGTAATATGACTTGCTGAAATGCTGAGCGTGTACTGCTGTGCAGAAGCAGTTATGAACGCGCACCGTATCATTACTGAACTTTGGAGTTGGTTTTCTTTTCAACTAAAGAACAACAGACATTTATCGGCTGAATAAAGTAGATGAAAAAAAATCTTTTCTTCTGCTGAAATTTGAATTAAGCTTTCATTTTTTTCTGGGTCTTTAGAGAAAGGGACACTTTACACATCAATATCCTCTGTTATAATTATGTTTGCAGCCTTGTGTCAAGCCTGTTAAGGCCCAGGCAGAGAGTGAGAGAGAGAGAGAGAGAGAGAGAGAGAGAGAGAAAAAAAAGAAATGTTTGAGAAGGACAGGAGAAGGCCACCTTTTGCAATCTTTACCTGACAATAAATCAGAGTTGTGTAAAATTCCATTTTCCTCAATTTCAAGAGCGAACCACTTCAATTGAGTGTTTGTGCTTCTTTAAGAGGTATTTTATTTGCCGATTGTACAATCCGCACATTCAGAACATGGCAATGAACCGCTTCAGAATGTCGAATTTATCTGCAATGTCTCACAACTCACACTCCATCTGTGGCTCCTCTATCTCTCCATCTCGCTTGTCCAACATACAGAGCAAAGGGAACAGCAGTGGAAAACAGAATGATCCTGCCAATCTGCACCCCACTGGAGCATAACTGGTACACATGTAGAGTCATGACCACATTCCAGTTTCTTAGACCGTTGACAGAGGGACATGTCAGAACTGTGGCTCATGTCCCCCTGAGAGAAGTAGGCAGCTATGGTGTCACTGTTTTAAACACACTGAACTGTGATATTGATGTATCACAAAAGTTGCTGTTTTTTTGTTTGTTTGTTTTGTTTTTTTGCTAGTTCTTTGAAACTGCTCCACTTTTTTTTTTCATTACCATCCCCCACTCCCTGGTGAATTGTGTGTTGTTCAAGATTTATTAATATGTATCAAAATACTTCACCTTGAAAGACTAAAGCTTGAATCTTCGGGTTAAAACAGTATTTCAAACCACCAAGGTCTTTAGCCCCTTTTTAACACACGTACTAAAGAGTAATATATTAAAAAAAAAAAAAGATGCAGTTAAAAACCCAAAAAGCTCTAATGTGTGGAACTGGCTCTGCCACTTGAACTTGTGTGCATTCAGTAATTAATTAAGTTAATTAAGTGTAAGCACTCATGTGCCTGCCTGGAGGTTATGGAGCACAAAGTGAATATTTTCTGCTCAGCGTTGGTACTTCATGCGAGGGGTGGGGGTGGGGGGGGTGTCACCCCGTTTAATGCCAGAATCACACCAGAAAAAGATACTGAGACTCAGCAAAATATTGGCTGTTTAGCATATCGCAACAGTCCAAAATAAAGACCACAGTGCAAGATGAATTTAAAGCAGGATGCAAAGTGATGGGCTTCAACAAATACATACTGGTGTCTGTGCCAACTGTGGCCAGGAAGAGATTTACTAAGACAAGATCGTTCCTCTACGTTTTTGTGCTTAAATATATGAATATGCTGAATATTGCTGGACAAGTTTAAAAGGTTTACTAGTAGTTTGCACTTAAAAGATGGCTAATTACTGTCATTTAAACAAACTATCCACAATTTAGGTATTTTACTGATATGCTCGTTTTGATTTTTTTTGCAGTATACAATAGCAGATTGTTGGAGGTGAAAGTCATGTGCAGTGTAGGGAAAATGAAGGATCATTTTGTAGCAATCAAGCACAAATGATTTGGTGCAAACTGAAGTGTTCGCCAACATTCAGTAAATAGCCAAACTAACAATAAATCAAACACCAGCAGAGGGTACACCCAGGACCACTGAGTCAGCTCAGGAAACTTCATGATTTATGCTAGCCAGGACAATCAATCTCTGCCGTCTAGTCAGACAGAAACAGCAATAGCTTCTGAATCCTCTCCGCTGGTCTTCTTTTCAGTTCTTAGGATCTAATCAAACTATCATTTGAAGTTTTGGTTTATGTACGGTGGTCAAAGTTCTTCAGTAATCATATCCATTTCACCGCATTGCACAACACAAATCCTACTGCTGCAGCAAATGTCCTCTGGGACTGAGAGAGGCCATGCAGGCAACTGCAGATGGAGGATCACAATTCCCACGTATTCCACATCTTGTTTCATATAGCCGAGCTGTTAAACGCCGCAGCAGTCTGCTTGAACACTAAATTTAATTATTAATCATGTACATAGTAGTGACCTGGAGCTGACATTCATGTATCTGTTCATTTAAGCCACAATGCTTTTCCCGTATTGAGTTTTTTATTTAAATTGAACCTAAATGCATGCTCAGGCCTCTTTTAGTGCATGCTGTCTCTCAGGCACATATATCAGCGTGATTTCTTTTGACAGCGCGGGTGTGTGGAAATGGATTCACATGCTAAGAGGGGTGACATTATACGCACAACTGTAAGTGAGAAGATGCTGAGGATCAAAGAGAAAACAGGACTCCTGCTACTTGTTACCTGTAACTGACATGATTCAGTGAGACATCAGAAAAACACTGATAACAGCGTTTAAAGAAGATATAACAAGGATACATGTAGGTATGGATGCTGACACCCACTTTCACTAAGAAAATGTGTTTCAAATGTCTGAGATATCAGACCCTGATGTACTTTATTATTTCTAGAGGACTCAGCAAAATACCAAAGAGAGACACTAAATTCAAACTCAAAACAAATATGTAGTAAATACTTCCTGCTGTGACATTTTTCATGTCAATGTAAAGTTGTAAAGTCCACTTTCTGCCAAAAAAAAAAGATCTGTGATGGATCTGTGAGTACAAACCAGTAGCAAGATGTTTTTACTAACTTAATCCCGATTCATTGCTCAAAAAGTCAGAACTGGAAGTTGCACATTACCTTGCAATTTTCTGTTTTGAGACAGCATTTGGAGAAGCAGTGGGCTGTGAATTATTAGACTGAGCTATACCGAATTAGCATTATGTAGGAAATGTAGAGTCATCTTACATTGGAATACTCACTATGCAAGTCTGCAGTTTCCAGATGGCAACCTTACTGAGTAGTTTAAGAGCCATCAGGTGAAAGAGCATGAGTTTATAAAGACAGCGTCAAAGTTCATGCAATCACCTGTATGATGGACATTTGGACTTCTGACTGCTTTCAATTCGGTACTCTGTCAGTCTATTGTCAAAGCTCAGGTATCAGAGTTGGTGTCAGAAAGGGAGATATGGTTTTGGAACATCACTACGTTCAAATCACCTGAAGCATTCAAGAGTCTGCATCAATGTGCACAATGAAAGGAGTATAAACAAGCAAACATGTTACTTATGGGCCATTTGTCAGTGCTACAGAACCTTCACAAGATGGCTACGCGAGCTCCTTCTGCAGGCCACACGTCTGGGAGAACAGCGGGGCTAAGTGTGTTTATTAGCACTTAGATGGATTAAACCAACACATGCAAAAATCTATGACCTCACACAAAAGAAAGTACTTCAATGACCAAATTAGTGGCATAAAAATCATGAATCATCAACAACGATAGCACCAAAAGATTTGAGTCAAGGTGGTAGTAGTTTTCTTTAAAGTTGTATTAAAATGATCAAGCACTAATTCAAACAACCCTTACTGAAAGCGAGGATAATCTCTGGTATTTTCTGTATTTATAATAGTTTCTTTAGACTTCCACAGCAGCTTGGAGGCATTGTGTCTTGAAGCAGTAAAATATCCAGCAAACAAGAGAAGAGTTAAAGTTTAAGACATGTATGTCTGATACAAGGCAGCCTCCTATTCAGTTAAGCAACCTCTTCTTGGTTGAGGAGGATGACTAAGGAAGACAGGGGTGCTTAATGTGACTTTCATTAACAATACACTACAGGCTGGGGGCTGAGGCAGGCTGAGCTCAAATTGAAAAGAGCTGAAGCATAACTGTGTCGGATGCCCCGTTTCCTAGCCCCTTATTCTGACTGATTGAATTCCTTCCTTGCCCACAGAAAGAATTCCTAAGCTTCGCTTACTCCTGGAAGAGGAGGGCAGGTTGACCTGGTGGAGTTTCTAACAAATCTGCTGTTGACTCATCTATCAAAACCAAATAAATTAGAGACATTCTACAATACTGACACAACTTCTACATTGTTTCACACAACTTGCATAGTTTGCACAGTTTTTGGCTTTTAAGGTCAGTGTAAATCAAATATTAGATATTAGGCTATTAAGACAAATCTGAACACTGAGAAATTTGTTCTAACGAAGTGTATTAAATATTTTCCAATGACTTCCTGTTCAGGATTTTAAGAGAGATTTTGCTTAATTTAAGCAAAGCCCACTCTGCCCCCCAGCAGCGTTCGTATTATACATTTGGCTATTAGGATGTATTTAGCCTCAGATAAGCCAGCCATGCTGTCTAAATGCATATGTCCTGGAAGAGACAGTCCACTTAATCTGCAGAAGAACAGTGAGGAGGAGAAGAACTGAATTAATTCTTTGAGGGGAAAAGGTGAAAGACTGCACAGCATATATTGGAAAGGCTGCACACCAGAGGATCGGAAATAACAATCTGGACTCAATCCCTCTCCCGTTAACATGCACCCTCTGTCAGCAGCTTGGCTGCATCATTGGCAGGAGATGTCTGCACAGTGTAAGTTGCAAAGTTTAACAATGTAGCTTATCATTTGGAAGATATCCTTATCACGTGCAGAAACACTGATGCTTTCCACTTTGGTTCAGTTAAACAATTCCATTTGCTTCTTCATTATGATTCATCTAAGGTATTCCTACTATTGATCATTTTCCACATCGCTGATGGCCGTACATATTTATATTGCACTGAAGGATTAAGCTACTAAGATTTGTTAACATTAATTAGCTATATTTCACTCCATGTTATGGTTTCATGTAAAAACGCATGCAGAACCATGCAAAATTCAGCAGTTCTACACAAAATACAAGGCAAGGCAAGTTTATTTCTAGAGCACAATTCATACACAAGGTAATTCAAAGTGCTTTACATCTACATAAAA
>JBAMYA010000003.1:2246012-2268100 GCA_037176975.1 Arrhamphus sclerolepis
AGTCAAGTCTCGAGTCTTTGTTTGTGCGACTTAAGTGCGACTCGAGTCGAGTCATGTGACTCGAGTCCCCATCTCTGCTGCAATGGGGCCTTTGCGACGGGGTGTGAAACAAACTCTTGGACAGGCTCCAGTACGTTCAGAACTCAGCTGTTAGGGTCCTTACCCAAACCAGGCCCTGGAAGCACATCACACCCACACTCAAACAATTTCATTAGCTTGCAAATGAACAATGGATTTAATACAAAGTACTCATCCTTAATTAGAAGGCTCTCTACTGTCTCACCTCTCAGATTCAAACAGACTTCCTCCACACGCACGAACACACAGAGACACATGCACACACCTTACCTAATCACGGATTCTTCACTCCTCACACATCCCTTAGCTTAGAGTTCCTTGTTCCAGGTTATGGAAGATGGAAGATGGAGCTTTCTGTGTCTGAGCCCTTCAACTCTGGAATTCTCTGCATCCACACATACAGGCTGCTGGTTCTCTTGGTCATTTCAAGTCATTTATCAAAACCCATCTGTTTAAACTGTCCTTTAATTCCTCTGAAGTGGTATCCTCTCAGCGTTTTGCTGTTTCTGTATTATTGTAATTGCTTTGGGTGTCTCGAGAGGAGCTATATAAATTGTAGTTGCTACTACTATTATTCATTTATTTATGTTACTTTTTTCTTGGGCAAAAGAAAAGTATCTTTTCCCAAAAGCAGACATGTCTAGAAGACAAGCGCTGGCTCCAAAGCCCAAGAAGAAAGGCCCTGTAACAGTTCCAGTCTCATAGGTTTCACCCTAGACCCCAGCGAACAGAAACCTGGTTTCTAGTACAATTTCATTTCCCAAACTTGTCAAACTCTCTGCTATGTTCTGTAATTGATTGCATGTTATTTTTTCCAGTGGAATGAAAGTTCACCAGGACAAGATAGGAGAGGGTATGTACTCGAGCACACAGGTAAAAGGATAAATAAAAGTGTTATCTGCAGTGACTTTATAATCTGAGGTGTCAGGCTGCAGAGGAGGACTGCAGATTTTTCTTTTTTGTTTGTTTGTTTCTTTAAGTGAGGTTGCAGATGATAATTATTGGGAGAAATTAGTAGAAAACACACAGGACTCTCCAGCGTGGCAGGCCTTGTTAGCAAACAGTCAAACGTGAGTGCTCCAGCTGAAGGGTAGGCTGGCTGCTGCAGAGCAGTCTTCCATCACTGACATCGATACAGACTCCACAGGAGGGTTACCAAACAATGGTGTTGACAAGCAGTATCAGGCCTAGCCGCATGAAGGCAGGGCCAAACGATTCCATTTCCCAGCCAATTCTATTATCAGGACACACAGGCTTTACTAATGCCTGAAAACAAACAATACACAAGCATCCCTCTAATTAAGCCCTTGAGTAGCACTGCTTTGTGCACCACCATATCTGTGCTGGATGCCTGCAAAGAGCTTGATTGGATTCATCAGTATTTTTAATGTGCTCCTGTTTCCTTCCATAGGCCTCTAAAAGACTACTGGCAAAATTCAATGGCACATTTCCTACAGTGCATGTTTAAAGCTCCCAGAGGAACAGTGGGAACATCAAGGCTATGAGCTATTTCTTCTGAAATTCACAATCTGACAACATCCTATGCTGGTCACAATGCAAACTTAAGATGTCCAAATTGTAAGCAATTATCAACACGTATTACGATGCTAAACACAGTGAAAACAGATCTCCTCATTAATATCATAAAGTTAAGCTTTTTCAGCTATTTTCCCTTCAGGTGAATATCGTTCACATACACAGTAGCCATTCTTTTTGTAGTCAAGCTGCTAATTTAATTCTAAATACATTAATTAATCTAGGGAGGTAGAGGTAAGCCCTGGAAAAGGAGAGAAACGAAGGCTAGCCGCAGAAAGACAGAATACATGTGTGTGAAGGAGAGTAACCCAAGTAGAACAGTGAGGCTACAAGGAGCAGAGATAAAGAAGGTGAAGGATTTAAAGTAGTCGGGGTCAACAGTCCAGAGCAATGGAGAGTGTGGAAAATAGGCGAAGAAATGTGTGCAAGCAGGTTGGTACGGGTGGAGAAAAGTGTCAGGGTAGATGTGCGATAAAAGAGTATCAGCAAGGATGAAAGGAAAGGTGTGCAAGGTGGTGGTGAGGCCCGTTGTGTGGTTTAGAGACCGTGGCACTGAGGAAAAGACAGGAGGCAGGGTTGGAGGTAGCAGAGGTTAAGGTGTTGAGTTTCTCCACATCTTTGGGACAACTTAATTCTAGCTTCATAGCGAGAATTCAGAGCCAAAAAAGCCGCTGTGTTCACTCACTGTTTAACTGAAATGTTACATGAGACACATTAATCGATAGCATCTTCATCAGGCACGAGTAGAACTTTACAAAGTTTCATGCTGCATCTCCCCTTGTGTCACAAACAGCTCACACAAAATAATGAATTACAAGCATTATCAGTCGGGACAGCATCTTAGAGTCATTAAATGAATGATAATTGTTTCGAACTGGGCTTTGTTCCTGAGGGAAGCGGTTTCCCTTACATTTAACAAGGAACTAACTCACATCTGTTCTCAGTCATCTTAGATTCAGAAATGATCTGAGAGGGAAAACGAGAACGTTCACACAGTTGCAGCAACATTCATCATTTATTAACCACACCTGCTTATTCTTGAGGGCTGCAGGGAGCAGGAGCCTATGCCAGCACACTTCTTGGGCAGGTTTCAGGTTTGCCTCAGGATTACACTGCTAATAACTGAAAAATAATCACTTAAACACAAATATTCCTGCTCATCGTTTCACGAACAATAATATAGAGTTTGATAACTAGCATAAACACTGATGACATTTTCCTGATTAAATTATAAATAAGCAGCATCAAGCTGGTGCAGTAAATAACCTTTCAACAATCAGTGCTTCAGAGCACCCAAGCAACAAAGAAAAAAACAAAAGCGATTGTCTGAATAGTAATGCAAGGATAATTAAAATGAAAAAAAAAACAAAAAACAGTGTGTCAACTTTTAAAAATGGCGTGATGAAGGTCTACTTCTAAACTTATTTTGCCCAAACCGTAAAAGATCGAGCCAGAACATTAATGGATCCTTTGAAGTAAAAGCTGGAAACAATTACAGATGTATGAAGATGGAGCCACATTTCAATGTTGACATTATGGAGGTTGAGAATGAGAATGGATTTAGTTGAGTCCTACTTTTATTACACTCTTAAGAGAAAGAAAATTAGTGTAGTAAGTTATCGGAGTGTTTTTCTGAAGGGGATAGATGTTAATGCCAAAAGCACTGCAATTCGCAGCTTTTGCTTGAATAAGAAGGAGCAGGAAAGAAAGAAACAGACTTAGTTAAATGACCTAAAGTGGTCACATAAAATTACTTTGAATTTTAAAATCACTTTACACATATCAACTTGTCAACGTTAGGGTCTGTCTTTTTCTGATTGTTTTAATTCATGAAAAGACATTTTTCTTTTGCTGCGAGAGCGTTCAAATTTAAGCAGGTAACATCCCTGACATGTCTTTTACTTTTATTTCAGTGATAATGTATTTAATGAGGAAGATAGTGAGGAATGACAGTGGCTATTTATTTACATGTGCACAGTACTACATATGAAATAATGCACCATAAAACAAATATGCTTAACATAATTTGTTTTAAAATTGTACTGACCATAAAAGTCACAGCCTAAAAAGCCAAGTTCCATGAAGTACTTCTGACCAGCACCATTTACTTTATTTTCGGCGCATATTCACTAATAGCAATGTCTCACACGGAGGCTCAGTAACCCACGGCAACAGCTCACAGATGAACTGATTTCACCATTTATTCCAGTAACTGGACATTGACTGGACGAGCTATCAGCTCATTCTCCACCCAGTTGTGTCAGCTGACTGCCAGTGAGCAGTCACAAATACACAACTACCTTGATAATCTCAGAAAATCATAATTATAAGAACATGGCGTCGAGCGACGTGGTCAGAGTACAGGGTAAGGTTGTCCCAATTATAAAGCCCACAGGCTTGTCACCTTGTAATGGTAGTTACTGGTCCTGGTAGTTACTGGAATCAGTTCTGGAGAATTAAACTCTCAGCGTATACTAAAAGCAGTAGGAAAGTATTGCAAATTTATTTTAACCATCTGAGGAAATTAAGCAGGAAGTCAGAAGTGTTTCTAACCCTGGTCCCACTGGATGTGGAAGAGTCAGGAAATGGCTGCGCTGTGCCAGTCGCAGTGAATCATGGTCATTCTAGCCAATAAGACTGGCTCCACCAGAAGCACCGCCACGTGTTTTTAGAAGCCTCAAGTGACTGCCCGTCCTGCTCTGGACTCATTCACCGCTAAAAAGACCAAGAATCCTGTCAAATTAAAAGAAATAAAACACTTATATCAACATCGCATTAACCTATGGGAGCTTTAGGTAAATAAGTCTTAACCGAGCAGATTAAAGAGCTTGAAACCTTCAGGTAACCCGTGATCTCACAAATCCAGCACTCGCAAGCAGTCTGCTTCTGAAAAGCTCCCAGTAAGGCCTGAGATGGCGCTGAGGACGGAGCCAAACTGCTGCAAAAGCTGAGCCGCAGCGGTTCCTCTCCCAGGGGTAGCAAGTGAAATACATTGTCACCTTGGAACTTATACACTTTCTATCCTAAAAACCCAGACACATACTACAAGAAATTTCCTCTAATAAGTCACCTGCCAAGCGACCAAACTGTATTCATCTGTCAAACTCAAAATTGAGCTCTATTTGGGACTTGACTAATGTGTCAATTCTGGACCCTGTTGGAGACCGAGCCAGAAATCCAGAAAGGGCAAGGTGTTAGTTTTAGAAGTACATTAGTGGGAAAACGGCTTCACTTTTCTTCCTGCTTTACCTGTAACATACATGGTTAGGATTATAAAAGCTTTTCATCCAAAAATGTGGCCTTCTTACCTTCTTACCCGTCTCTATCGAGGCTCCCGACACTGCAACCACTGGAATAAATGCAGAAATCATTCCCTGTGTCCCACCCTGAAAACCCTAAACCCTTTAATGAACCAAGTTGACCACATCTCAAGAATTAAAAGGATTGAACTAGTTAATCAACCTCAACTTAACAACATCCTTTGTGCATCCTTTGACTCTCCCATAATGCCAAGAGACTGCAGGCGCAGGATGTGAATAAGTCTGTAATATATCAGATACTGAGTGGGTTAGAATGACTATGTTAAAGGTCAGCTTCTTTTTGTACCTTGGTGAAGGAGGAATGTGATAACAATACAAATGCCATACAAGACCACACTGGCCATACTAAAGGTATTCAATCCTCCCACAAACAATGGTACAAGAGCAGAAACTACAGAAAGTGAGTGGGAAGAACAGAGCTTCCTTTCTGAGAAGAGCTTGTTTAGTCATGGCAGTGCATGTACAGCTGAAAATAAAAGACAAGCGCAAAGACAAGTATTTCAAATTGACTGGATCTCTTCACATGAAGTGTACAGTCATAATGGCCGGCAGAGTTTACCGTTTTCTGTCTGTACGTGTTGAAAGACCATCTTCCACCTAAACACCTCACTCTTGATGTGTGCATTTCTGTCAGAGTACAGCTAACAGGAATGAGTCCAGTCCTCTGCTCTCTCCCTCCTCTTCCTCACTTCACTAAGGAAGAGATAGTGTAGATAACAGAAGGTGTTAAAGCTCTGCCACATAGGGAAAGGTCTCATCTCCAGCCTCAGGTGCTGTTACACGGCACAGCTAAGATTGAAGGCGAATCGCAGACACGGTTCGAGGTTGAGCCGCTTTCTACAAGAGAACTGATGCTATAAACTTCTATCTGCACAGGTACATGTGAGAGGGGAAAAAACAGGAGAGCGTACAGGAGGGCAGCAGACTGAAAAGATGAGTAGGGGCTAGAGGGAGGAGAAGACAATAACTTAACATCCCAAAGACAAAAATGATTAGGCTTCATGTGGATCCTTCTAGGAAGATGACGCAACAAACGAACGCGGCAAAGAGGAGTGCATCATAAAGGACCAAAGGAAAAATGCAAAGTCCTTCACATTCATCAAGAGGTTCAGATTCGATTTCAAGACAAACACAAGTTTCTGTTCCTCCCTTCCTTGCTCGTTTCCTTCCAGACTAAAGTGCAGATAGATACAGCCCATACATCCTGCTGGCCCCTGTGCTCTCTACAAATCTCTGAAAGAAAATAAGAGTGCCAGTAGTAATTCCATTGCCCATTATTCTTCATTAGTAAAGAGAAAAGCACACAGAGCTAGATCATATTTGCTGTTAACTAAAGTTTCGAAGACAATTAGCTCAGGTTGTTAAAATTAATCATTGTTACAGCAGTAATCTCGGTGGCCAGTAAGAGTCCGGGTCTTTACGGTTTGTTTATTTTAACCCCTCCCTGAGATATCGACCTGCTCTGTTGTAAACAACTGCATATGGCCTTCTGCGATTGTTGAGTGGTTTTAATTTCTGCAAAGGAAAGAGCCATCCAATTGTGACCCAGATTAGACAGAGGTTTAAAACGCAGGCTCCCTGTTTCTAATGACTACAGAAGGTTTATCTGAACAAATATTGTGTGTTTCTATATTCTTTGTTCTTGTACCAACACTCATGGAGGGCTGAGTTTTGTTTAAAATTTTACAATATCGATACTAAAACCAATAGCTTGTTTTCAATACCGATTTCTTAACCATTCTTTTGTTCCGTCAATTTTTGGGGGGGATTTTGGATTATAATAAAGACTAAAAATAGAGAAATTAGAAAATATTCATGAAATTTTTCTACCTTGTGTTTGAGGGTTTTATAAAGTTGAGCTTTGAAAAGTTCAGTTAAATCCAGAAAAGAAAGAAGAAAATTTTACCTCTGATCTCCAGAATCGTCTTTTAACAGGAACCAACAGGAACCAATCCAGTTACGAGCAATTATAACAGCACGCTCGTGGGAAGACGAGTGAAAGAGTAAATGATGGAAGTATTATAGACTGACCTGAAGCTACTGGTAGTATTCCCAGAGTGGACTGGTTACTTCAACACTGGATGTTTGGAGTGCTGTGACTGCAGCATTTCACAGCATGTTGAACAGTGATGTCACTACAACATATCGCGTTTTTCAATAGTCTTTGCTACTGAAGCAATTCGCTCACTTTCAGAAAAGCATTAGTTTTTCATATCCAGCCCTCGTCTACCTGGAGATCTTTTTTTCAGCTGTTCCCTTAAGGGAACAGCTAACCCTATCCTCTGCATCCTTTTTTCTCACACCTACTAACTTCACGTCTTCTTTCCCTACATCCATAAATCTGTTTGGTCTTCCTCCAGGCCTCCTGTCTGGCAGTTTCAACATCATCATCCTTTGAGTGATAGATTTACTATTCCTCCTCTGTACATGTCCAAACAATCTCTGTCTGGCCTCTCTGAATTTCTCTACAAAACATCTAACAATGTACTGTCCCCTCTGATGTACGGTCTCTCAACATGCTCTACCTCCAACTCTGCCTCCTGACTTTTTGCCATAGTCTCTAAACCATACAACGTTTCCTCGTCTACATGGGAATGTCAGTAATTTCCTTGTTTTGAAGACCATTTTAGCAACATTCTTGTGTTCAGGTTCCTTTTTGTGATTCCATCTATGTCAGACTAAATGTCAGACAGGATCTTGAAAATTAATTATGTGAGGCAATCCTTTTCAGTTTTGCTGAAATTAGCTGAATAAAGCATGCTCCAGTCTCTAAAACACAGACATGCTTACTTTATTTTAATTTCATTTATCCAATGTATTTTCTTTCCCTTGTGCAGCTGGATCCTAATTAATTGGCAAGCTTCCTTTTTAATAGGTCCTACAGTTTGCCTCTAAGCAGCAACCAGAAACTAATAACCTTGGTCACGCTGTATGAAAACCACATGAACATCATCGGTCCACTTAGATGCAGAATGTATACTTGCATTCTGTCAGTTTTTTTTTTTTCTTCTCCTAAACTTTCTCATCTCGTGAGATAGGCAGTCTCTTTTCAAAGCCATGATACTGCAGATGACACAATGATGCATATTTATGTTGTCACGCTTGCCTCTTTATGGTTGCTAATTTGCATTAAACCTCTTCCTGGTCTATGTTGAGACAGGACACCTGAGACACATATGGTGGAGTGTTCTGCTGCTATATCCTATACCTGAGGAAAAAAAAAAAAAAAAAAGAAAAGTAACACAACTGAGTGTGCAAAGAATTCGCACAAAGAATTTCTAGGAGCAGGATTAGGTCTCTGAGGACTCTTTAATACCCTGTATAACACCCCACATCATTTACCAAGAGCATTTGCAGCAGACAGATTCATTTAGAATGGAAGTGCTTCAGGCAGCGCTATAAAGAATTCTATTACTGGTCTCAAAAAAGAAACCAAAAAAAAAACAAAACACAAAAATCTATATGTAAATTTTTTTCTCGGTCTAATATATGGGTCTGCTGAATAGTTACATGATAATTGTAGCGTAATTAATGGTTTCCCTAGCATAGGAAAGATTAATGCAGAAGCAGGCATTAAGCACAAATTATTTCCGAGAGCGAGGAGTATCCAACAGTCATCTGGGTAAACATTTCATTCTCAAAGAAGCATTCCTAAGACCTCGAAGACTTTTTTTTTCCTCCACCTTTTTGCAGTTCCAAACCTATAGATCAATTTGACAGCAAGAGTGCAGGTAAAGACTGTGTCATGGAATTGTGCAATCCAATTTGAATTAGACACAGATGTACAATGCATAGAAAGAAAGATAACGTTAGCAAACAGAGGCAGAAGCTCAACAGCTGCTTTCACTGAGGTGATAACACTAAATGGTGTTTTTTCTTGCGACCAAGACAGATCAAAGCTTTAAAATCGCATCAAAGTTGATGAAAAAATTAATTAAAAACACAGGAAATTATCAAATCTGCTACATTACTTTTGTAAAGTTACTTATAAAAATTGCAAGAACCTAACGTGAAAACTACTAGTTGGAGCCAGGAGAAGTCTCTATTCCATATCACTTACTACCAATTCTACAGTTGCCATGGTCACCAGCTTGCATGCATGGCAATCTCCTCTACAGGGCGGGGTTTTGAAAGTAGAGCTAAAGCACAGCAGAGAGGAAAGGGAAGGAGCCTGCCGTTAGCAAGTGTTCAAAATTCAGTATTTTAGTATGACGATAGAACCACATCATGAGTACCAAATGTCTTACAACAGCACACTAATTTTTCTCTACGATGTGAACACGTTAGAGCAAAGTAGCCAGTGTTTTTTTTTTTTTTGGTTAACCTCCCTTCATTGTCTCATTTTGCCATCTTGCTCACCCTACCTCCCCATCAATCCTCTTTGTCCGTCTGCCATTAGCAGTTTTTTTTTAATAATGAACCCTACAGGCGTCATCTTCATTAGGCAGGTAAGGGGAGCGAGGCCAGTGAGCCAGGCTGACCCTTCTACACTTTCCTCGCTGGGGATTTGGCACAAGAATTTTAATAGGAGAGCGGCGCAAGCAGACAGGTCAGTTGTTGAGACACACTGTGCATGCCAATCTGGACTGACCAGCTGGTGGGAACAAAGCAAGCGCGCTTTGCTACGATCCTGAGAGCCCGTGACAAGCCCAAAGTAAGGGAAAGGGAAAGAAGAAAAGATGCTGGTCAGTGAGAAAACTGTTGTAACGGGGTCAAGAGGGACATCACTAAGACAATGAACAGAAAAAGTAGAGGAGGGAGGAAGGAGTGCAAGGGTGACAAGAGCCTTGTGGCAAACTGAGACTTTCTGTGCAGTTCTCGCCATATTAATAAAGCTGTAAAAGTTCTTGAGAGCTGTAATTCCTTTCTTATTTACATTTAACCCAATTCTATATATACATAGATATTATATAAGTGTAGTCTGAGGGAAAAAAGAGAAAACATGGTGGTGGCTGCTGGTAGATGTGTTCCTCAAGAAACAGAACCAAGAATCGGTCATTTATAAGCCACACTAAAGAGCTGGGCTGGTAAATAAACGAGTCACACACTTCCAGAAATCTTAAAACTTCTGCCTTTTAGCTACACTTTATATCATCAATTAAAAAAAAAATCCCTGACCCCCACAGCACAGGTGATTTGTTGAATAATCACCAGTGAACCTTTTTTTTTTTTTTTTTTAGATTTCCCCTGCTTTCGTAATTTCCCAATCGACCTGGATGCAGATAGGATAAATGAAATATATCCTCTGTCAAGCATATGCCATTAGCAGCTGCACAAAATTACCTCATTTCCTTTGATCTCAGTAAACATTTTTGATTCTGTGTGCCCACATTCTCCCCAGACCATCTAAAAGAGCACTCACAATGGTCCCTCATTTTAAAAGATACCGCATGCACACAGCTTTCATCCACAGAGTAAAGTAGCATTAACATTTAATAAACAAGCATGTTTTCTGGTTTATCTGAAGATTTCAAAGTAAGGATCCCCTAAACAAACATGATGCTAAAACACTGAGTTAGGCTTAGGATTATGAACAAGATTAGAACACAAAAATATGAGAAAATATGCCCTTTTCAAAATACTTTTCCTATTACATGTTATACACCATGTAGCTGTATTAATGCTGATATTAGATTGATCTATGATAAATAAATGAAAAAAACATAATGGGAGATAAACTGGAAAGTCCTTAAAAATCAATTGTGCCCCACATTAATGTATTATTTTTAAAGCTACTGTTTCCTTAACTTCACCTTCCTTGTTAAGGACGCAACTGAATTTATCAAGACAATGGAAGAAAAAACAAACAAACAACAACTTCAATTACATTTTTAAAGATTTTAGACAAAAACGGGCTTCTGAGCAGCTAAAGGTCTGTAGTTTCTCTGTTCAGGAGTCGACCACACAAAACTCACTGAAGGCAGGTTGTCCATGACACTGAGGAAGCTGCTGCTGTCCAAAAAAAGGAAGGAAAAAAACCCAAAAGCAACAACAACAACTCACTGCTGTGTGCCACAAGTTTTCCAAAGAACACCTTGGCAATCTGCAGCACTACTGGGACATTGTGTTTTGTGCACTGATGAAACAACCAATGACGACTCAGCACTGCGGATGGCGCTCAAAGGGCACAGCTCAACTTCAAAACACTTCACTGACATCAACAGCAATTCTTTTCTCTTTTTATGTGATTTTATTACTCATTTTAATTGTTTTGTTTATTTATTTTTTTCTTTCATCTTAATCCTTTTGTGGAAAAAAAAACAAACTGTTATCTTTGTGTATGAAATGTGAAACCCAAACAGGTCTTGGTCACTACTTACATTTTAGCAACGTCAACGCGATTTTATTTTATTTATTTTTATCGAACGGGTGTGTGGAGTCACATCTAAAGACTTTGAGAACGGTACTTGATTTAACTGCTTCAACAGCAGAATCCAGACAGATCTGATTCATCAGAGTTAAAATAGTTTTGAATTTTTTAATAGTTTAACAAACCAATCTGTAGTTTTAGTTTGGAAAATTGGTTAGTTTTAGTTTCTTTTTAGTTTAGTTTAACACAAAGAAATGTTACCCATCAACAATGCCATACAATACAAAAAAAAATGTTTTTTTTCCCTTTGATTAATTAGAAAAATGCAGTGTTGAAGCTCAAAAGGCACTGGTACCCAGAATGCAGTTCAAAAACAATGGACGTCATCAAACATTAAGGCACATTTTATTTAACTTTTAAGATAACAGTCTTTGCTTGAAGAGGTAGCATGTTTTAGGAACCATCTTGAAAAATAAGTCAATTAAATAATTAGAGATGACGGGAGATCAATGTGAAACAAATATGCACATTGATTTCACAAAAGCAACTGTGCCACTCCCTCTACAGATCTGCAGACAAGTACTTCATTATTCATGTTAAGGAAAAAAAAATGTTGCTCAAGAGAAGTTGTATCCTGATTTCTCAGACCAGATTTCAGCAGGACACAGAAAATGCGCTTGACAAAGTCCTGGAGCACCGACTAAATCTCAAGCTACTGGGGCAGTTGTGATAAATACGTTCCCTTACTTCCAGAAATCCAGTGTGTCACTGGCGATCCCTCGCTGGACCTCATCCATGGAGTTATTTCACTTGATGTAGAGCTGATGACATCACGGTCCGACCTGCTAACTTCCAGGTGGGATATAAAACAAAAACTACCCAGAATTTCATTTTAGTTAGTTGTGCAATGTTAATTTTCTGTCATTTATTAAAAACTTTATTTGTTTGTTTGTTTGTTTTTTAACTACAGTTAACAAAACTATTTTTTTTCACTGGTAGTTTCAGTTTCAGTATTTTACAAACACATACTGTAAGCATGCTAAATATATCTATATTTTTTTTCTTTCCAGTCTGCCACAGCACCACTGAGAACATTTTTTTTTGTTTTTGTTTTTACACTATATTCATATTATATCAATAAATCTGAAAGAGGAAAGACAATATGAAAAACTAAAAAGCATTATTACAAGAAAAAAAACATCTGATTCTCCCTTTATCTGTTCCATTAATGAGCAATGACTCTGGTTGCAACAACACAACACAGGCTAAGTCAAGTTCTGGTAACACACTGCTATATAGAACATTTTAGCACTGACAGCAGCCATATTTCACATTGGATCACACTGTAAACCCATAAATACATCACTTGTAATTCTCCACAGCTTGTCAGTGCCACAATCACAATCGGCTTTGTCATGTGTGGAGGACAGACACTTTAATGAAGAGCACAATACTGGGCCTTCATATTGTTCTCATTTCTTGCCCTGTCAGTTTTCTAAATTAAGAATGATGTTCCTATTTGTCTTGCAGTTTATTTGTTGCAAAATGGTTGGTTTACCCCAAACTAACACAGGGTATGCAGCTCATCCTATTAGTCCCAAGGCCGTGGTGAGAAAGGTCTTTGAAACAGAGAAATGAGATGCAGGTGGGGAG
Source organism: Arrhamphus sclerolepis (assembly GCA_037176975.1). Taxonomy (NCBI): domain Eukaryota; kingdom Metazoa; phylum Chordata; class Actinopteri; order Beloniformes; family Hemiramphidae; genus Arrhamphus; species Arrhamphus sclerolepis. Next base: position 2,258,910 of record JBAMYA010000003.1, read on the forward strand.
CAAAGATAACACTGAATGCTGACAATTCTTGGGGAAAATGTTTTTGACTTTGAATCAAAAATGACAACTTTCAGAATGACTGAAAAACATAATGATTGGAAGCACAAAACCTTAGAACAGATGATGAGAAGGCTGGGAACTATTGTGTTCTTGGCCCTGGCATAGGTGCTACTGAAATTTCCCCTGCTTATGAATCACCCATCAGTATCATGTGTAATCTATACTATCCTTCTCTGGTGGTTGGTCCTTCGAGATTTTGAAATTCTATTCCAAAAACAAACTTTGATCTTCCTGGAAAGATGATGTAAGTGCAAGTAACCCATTACAAAATGGCTCTGACCTCACACCAGAATAAGCACATAACATCACAAATGGAACAAAGAGCACATTTTTGCCTCTGAATCCATCCAGGAGTATTCAGTGTTTACTGAGAAGAACTTGAGAGGAGAGAAACGCACACGCAATCCTGTCGGGTCTGCACCGATCACTCAAATGATACTGGACACCTGAGGAAAAAGTAACAAAACGTAAACATTCTTTATGGCCATGGCGATGCTTTCAATCACTGATGTCTTTGATAAGCTAAAGCCCCTCTGTTATATAAATATTAACATCCCAAATAACCTTTGCACCTCCAAAATGCTTCAAAATGCCACAGTGTACATTTTTAGATTGTGTACTACATGCCTATTTCTTGCTCATTTATTATCAACAAACAGTATTAAGAAGCTTTAAAAAAAAAAAAAGATATTCTTTCATGTCAAATGAGAAATGTGAAACTGAATTTGTAGAAATATGTGTATGCTCAAGCATGTTGCACTCACATAACAGTGTGTGGGTGTGTGTGTGTGTGTTAAGAGCACACACTGTCCACGAGTCTCATCCAAATCTCATATCTGTTCTGATGCATCAGATTACCGCATCACAGGTTGCTCGTCCAATGAGTCCAGCAGTCCGACACTAATCCTCCTTTGATGAGTCTAGCTTCACAGGAAAAGCACTGACATTTTGCACTAAGACCTTCTCCCTTTTCTCCTGCCACGCCAGGATGGAACAGAGCTCCGGTGAGATGCTCTTTCATCCCGACCTTGGTGAGATGAGGGTCTGGACTCGGATGACTGGTGGATTCGATGGCGGCTCACAGGAGACTTAGAGCCTGCTGTCTGGGACGAAGACTCAGAAGGCATGGCCTTAAGAACTGAGCATGACACAGATTTGGCCAGTGTAGAGGGTTAGCTCAAAGCTAGACACAATTTAACATGCAAGACTGCTAGGAAGCTAGGCTAACAGGTACAGACAAGTCAATTTTCACTATTCTAAAATAATTCAGACATAAATTTAATAGCAATTTGAGTGAACATTAGAACCATCTGCTTTGGCACTACATATTCTTTATCACAAAAGGTCTACGGTATGTCACAACATGCCCTACAGCTCATTTAACACAGTCATTGTTGTTGCATGAGTTACATTGACCCAGTAACATTTGATGCATAAGTGATGGTGTAAAAATCCACAACATGTGTTTGCTCAGACTCTTTTTAAATTAATGAGGTTTGAGTTGTTTTAGGTGGTGAAAATAGGCTCCTCTATGGCCCTCATCCTGAGTATGTGTTGGCTTAGCTCACCATCACAATTCATCCCTGATTCTCCAAACTGTGTCCTGTGACCACAGTCTACTGCAGTAATTACTTATAAGTGGGCTATTTCACACACCCCCATGTCACTAAATACAAAATATCCCTTTAAAAATATACAGTTACACCTCAAAATCATCCCGTCATAAGAAAGAAAACCCTATCTTTAATTTAAACATTTATTTCACCTGAATGGATTGGAAAATGAAGAGTGTGGTGAACCTGACTGGATATTCTTTGGGGTTTTTTTTTTGTTTTGTTTTGTTTTTTGTGACAAAATACATTTCAAAAATATCTGAGCAATAAACTAATTATATGGGGACAAGTTTTGGGAATTAGGGAATTAAGGAATATCAGGCTGTTGTAGTGTGGAGATCAGTTAGTAAGGTCATTCATTTTGTGAGAAAAAAAAGTCAACAAGTGACCCTTATTTCATTATGAAGACAGCAAATGTTGTTCATGCTGGTTATAGATAATTTCTCTGACAATCTGAGTGAAATGGGTCGTTCCACTCATCGTTCAGAAGAACAGCGTACATTGATTAAAAAATTGAGAGGTTCAGAGGGGAAAGCATGTATATAAGTGCAGACAATGATAGGATACTCAGCTAAAAATGATCTCAAATTCTTTAAAATGGCAACTAAAACCAGAAAGACATGAAAGAAAATGAAAAATGACCATCTATTTGGGTGGAGGAATAGCCAAAATGGCAAAGAGTCATTCAATGATCAGCTCCAGAGTGATCTAAAGTTACCTGCGAGTACCGTAACAATAAAAGCACGTCTACATGAGGCCAAAACATCAGGAAGAAGCCCTCCGTGCTGAAGAGGTTACAATTCATGAAAGAACACACTGACTGACCTAAAGAAAAATATAATATAAAATAGAACAATATTTTGTGAAATGATGAAAGCAGCATTGTTCTTCTTTGGGTCTAGGAGCCACAGACAGTTTGTCAGATGACCTCCACACACTGAATTCAAGATACAGTAGACTGTGAAGGCAGTTAAGCATGAAGCATGGTCACCAAAGTATCATGATATGGGATTATAACTCAGACTATGGTGTCGGGCCTATTTATTACAAATCAGAGATCAAGAAGGATATTTCAAGAGCATTTGAAATATATGTTTCAACAAGACAGCATCAAGGCAGCAGCATCTTGGTTGCAGACCAACTAGATTACAATTATAGAGTGGCCAGCTCAATCACTGGACCTTAATCCAAAAGACAACTTGAGGGGTGACATCAAAAATGTTGTTTCCAAAGAAATTTGTTTGTAATTCCAGAAATTGTGGAATGTAGTCCAATGGTCCTGGACTAGAATACCTGATACCTGCCAGACTCTGGTCGACCAAGTCATTTGTGTGCTTGGAAATCGAAATTGTGTGCTATTAGAAGGATTTTGAGCTTTACTCCCCCCTATTTTTTTTTTTTTTTTAAACACACTGCTACCACTTTGAACACAACTGTATGTACCTCACTGACTGCCAGCTTGATAAAGATACATTTTCAAGGCTGCTTAGAAAACTTAACATACTCTCACTGGTATTACATGTGCCTCTGAAAGGTCCTAAATATCAATACACAAGATGATAAAAACATATTTAAAAAAAAAGACCCTGTAGAACTGAGGATGTGGCAATCCCCCCATATGCAATAAGGATAAGCAAGCACAGCTATTTAAAACATATTAGCGAGAGTACTTAACATCAAGATGCATAACACATTAAATTAGCATCAAATTAAGTTCCAACAACACAGCTTTAACTAAAAATCACATTTAAGTCATTACAATGTTCCAATTAAGAAATGTTTCCAAAATGTATTTAAATACATAATTTCAAGGGAATTATAACTGTGTTAAAATAGATCACAATTCATTCTAATGTGCTCATTCTTAAAGCCTACAAGGGCAAAACAAGAATGTTGCCAACTCCATTTGCAGTTACTGTTTACAGAAAAACCTGAGCACTTTAAAGCAGAATGAAAAGGATTTTTGTCCATGTTAAACATCGGTTTCAGTTACATTTGAAGGAATTATTTCCTTACTTTTACAAAGCATCATTTGCTGCTATGTGCTATCAGCACAAATCAGATTAAGTAATATCATGCCCCATACCAGTTGGATAATCATATACAGTACTGTATGTAAGTAACCCAGAGAGCTATCATGACATCACGGCACAAACAACTAAGATGCTCAAGAAAAAAATGACGGAAGAGCAATTGACTGAGGTGGAGACCAGGGGAAAGTTTTAAACTTAATGTCCACTTCTTACAGGGGACCTAAAGCGCTAAGTCCTCTGTGCTAATTTAACAAAAATCTGTGAAAAATAAGCAATAACTACCAAGCAATAGTGGAATAGCTGTGTTTTATTCCATCTGATAATAATAATTATTATTTCATTTTAAAATCTAATGAATGTGATTATGGGAAGTTAAATAGAAAATAAAAAGCGAATTTCTGACTTAATATCCTGTTGAATCCAAAGCACAAGCCAAAAGCTTAGGCATGAAAATGAACTGGGATGGAGGATGTGAGATCATATGCAATCATATCCAGCGTGACTCATAGTGGATTTTAGATTTGCCTTCAAATCTTCCTGATCACTTATAAACCACTCAATGACCAATTTCCTGTTTAGATTACTGAGCTTTTATTACCGTGTCATCATATTTCACGACTCATTCATGACTGCTAGTCCATAAAATTAGGGAACCAATGAGATGTTTGTTTTTTCTTAATCTTAGACTCCAGATTGAATATATATGTTTAGATAGTTCAAATGTTTAGCAAAGGGATTCCCCCATGATTCCCCACTAATATTCGTTTGTAATGCACAAACAGACTGTGAGATTTTCCCACTGGTATCCAAAATGAATAGTACATCCGAGGCGACATTGCATTATGCATGGATCAGACGCTACACCAGCAAATAATTTTACAATGCAATGCAGCAGCGAAGCACAAAAACACGTTGTCTGTCAAAGAAAGAAAGAAAGAAAACTTGAGTTTAAGTACAAGTGTGTAAAATGTCTCAGCATGTGGCTGGGATGAAAAGATTTCATCCAGGTCTTTCGTGGTTATCGCCTCTAAACTGTTGATGCCAATAAATAAATAAAAATAACATTGGTGAATTTTTAAAGGGAGAAAAATGTCAGCCTTAGACTAATACACCAACCACTGTGCTAACCATTTTTCACTAAAGCCCTGCTGCTGTGGATGCTGAAAACAGGGTAAAAACCCTTTTGCTTTCAAAGAATACGATCAATATCTTCATGTACAGGTTTCAGAGACATGTTACTTTTATGAACTAAAAACTCCAGTGTTGCTCCTGCTCCAACTCCGATAACTTTGAACTGTGGACTTGACTGATTCAAGTATTAATAAAACCCCAACAGCTGGCCGACTGGACAGCTATTGATTTCCCTCAGCAGTGGCAGATCAAGAGGTACATTTATGACCAGACAGGGTGCAAGAAATTATACCACAGCGCAAACATACCTCTGACTGAATAGCGCAGTGTGAACACTTAGAAAAAGTTAACTACTGTGGACACACCTTTGCAATGTTAGTGGCAGGAGAGATAAATTAAGGTGAGCTTCATCCAGTAAATCTCAATCATTCCGCTAATGCAAACGAAAGCTAAATCAATCAGATTTACTGCACTTCCGACATCACAAGTCCATAATTTTGCTTGATATTTTCTTAATAATTGCTGGTAATCATTCACATTAAAATCCGCAGTGCTTGCTAAGACCCAGAAGAGATTGAGGGGGAAAATCCTGCTGAAAGACTGCAGCGTTGCATCCTCGTGAACATGTAACAAACATGCTAGCTTGACACTGCAAAGAGACTCAGCAGGAAAACAAAAGAACACAAATATATAAAGAAAGACACAGAGTAAATTGTATCAGCTTATAAATGAATACATACGTATGGCTGACGAACTCTTTTCCGACATTCCTTTGTTTTTTCCACCCATTTCCTGCATTTAATATTGAATATTTAAGTTACTCCCTTAAACATATTTCTAAAACTATCCATGTTTTCCACTATTTAGACTACCTTTATGTGCTGAGGAGCTTAACTTCTAATGTTTGTGGGAGTGCATTTTCAATATTTAGAAACAATTTAAATAGACAACTTAATTCTTTATTGTGTATCTTTTCACTCACACACACACACACACACCAACACACATTCATATGCATATAAACAAAGATTTTCTCTTCTCAAATTTTCTGTCTCCAGAAACTTGCACAACAACAACATACTCGCAAAATGCCATTTCATTGTGAGTTTAATATTTGATGAAGCTCAGGCTGCAGTAGCCTTTAAGATATGCCAATACTGATGAAGGGTTTCCATAAGGAAAAAAAGAAAATACATCCTTTTTTTCTTTTCTTCTTCATTTCATGTGAAACATGCAACTTAAGCATGTTTCACATGAAATTATATTTTGCATAAAAGAAGATTAATGTGTTTGGTCCATTAACCAGGTGAAGAGGTGCGTAAGTAATTAATTGAATGGATAAAATGTTTAGCCCATCTGAAACACCTTTTCTCTGATCAAGGTGTGTCACTGCCTCCCTCTGGTACTGGAAGGAAGTACACACCTCATGAAGAGGAGAAGTGCCTCCTTTACTTCCCTCATGTTTTATAATCCCTTATCATCGATTCACTTCACTTTTCTGCTACTTTATTCGCAATAAAGCATAATTACAAAACTGCATTTTAGAAAAAAATAAATCTAACTGTACTATTTCATCAGAGCAGAAGTTGCACACTGGTGGTCTATCAGAAGGTATTATAAATTTATGGTAATGGAAAATTACCTTTTTTGTTCTCACTGTGGTTTTCCATCAGAGCTAATATAAGTTACAAGTATGTTGAAGCAATACTACACCTACCTAATACTACTTACTAAAGATAATAATTAGCAGATTTTCAAAAGAAGATGACCCCAAGGCAGACTTGGTGAGGTTGCACCTTGGTATCCACTCAGAAGAGCAGGAGGAGCTGGCTGGAGAAAGGAGAGGATAAATGATTTAAATATTAGACAAAATAATGATCATTATGATTTATTTCCTTATCTTCTCAGACAAATTTCATCGACTTATTGCTGCACACAATTACATAACGACAATCAAACACAGCATTCAATGCAGTGAGGTCACATGAAGATGATGTGCCAGAAGACGCAGGTGGCACCACAACGCTCAGCAAAAAATATGTCAGTGTGGTATTACTCACTGGTGGAAAAATGAAACGTCTACTACACATTCAATATCGTACATATATTCAAAAACAACTTCATCACAGCTGGACGGATTCTGAGTTCATTCTGAGTCACGTGGCACTTTGTCTCAGCATCATTCAGCTTAAACTTTAGGCAGAACCCATCTACACCTGTACAAGGGCAAGTTGATGAGGTAAAACGAGTGACCTCCTTAATGGTTAGCTGAGGAGACAGAGACTGTTTGTCTGCGCTCCTTGTTCCCTCAACTATTTATCCAAAACACATTTTATATCCGTAGCATGATGACATCAATCAAGTATCATATGAGGCCAAAAATGATTGTTAAAATATGATACCCAACAAAAGCTCATTACATTTCCTACTGAGGTCACAGAGGTATTGATGGCATACATGTGATGGGACTCACTAGAGGGGATCTGAACAAGTTGTTTTTGTTTTGTTTTTAAAAAAAGCTCCTTTCCATGATCAAAAACTACAGTGGCAATTTCAACAGTCTATCTTCTGTCTTTTCACATTTAATAACAGAAGAGTCCTACAAAAAATTGGTTTGTTTCTTTTTTCTTCTGTTTCATCTTTGCTAATACAGCCCACCACTCCCACATAAACCTCTGTTCTCCTGCCTCTCCTTCAATCCCCTGCTCCTGCTCTGTCTCCACAGAGTCTATAATGACATTTGGTCACTGTAAAGAGCCATGATGGTGCTGTTAACTGTGAGGAGGGAGGCGGTTGTCACGGATACCTGATGCGGCATGGTGCTGAACCATCTGCCATGCAAAAGACATCTCCCTGCTCACTGCTGTAATTACAGAAAACCCCAAGCAGTCACCGAGTCCTGGCCTAGCTCACGAGGACAAGAGACGTATGTGAGTGTCGGAATAACAAGATGCATGTGTGTAAGAGAGAAACAGACTTAAAAACTGGAATTTTATAGAATGAACGATAAACCAGGTAACATTCATGTTTCATAGCATTATATCACAAAGTTATTCTAACCTAAACCCAGTCGTTGCCGTGGTACATCACATATAAAATATCTTCCATTTTCATTTCTTCGTCTGTTGTTGCACGTTGTGCTCCTCATACACCTGCGTTCAAACCTTGCCCGTTACGTTTTATAGAAAAACAGGAGCTGCTGCCTTCCACACGGCAAAGTGAGTGAGGCAGTGATTTAAACAGTAGCTAGGGTTCTCCATTAACAGTATCCACACTGGCAGAAACCACCAGCAAGTAAAGTATTTCAGTTCATTCAAATCTAAGGCTTTGTTTGAATAAAGGATTCTCAAACCTGCACAGAATTTGAAAACAACCAACTAGAAAATGAGGGTTTTCTGAAACACATAAAACTATCCACTCAAAACTTTTATTACTGAGCATTTATAAGAAGTAGAAACAAGAATTTAAAACACTTTTATTGTAAACTACTGACTTTACGCTGACTGAAAGTGCTAGAAAACACCTTATTTTTTATAAATTTCAACATTTTAAGTGATTCTCTGCATCTTGAAAATGTGCTTGTGTCAGGCTTAAAAGAATACTTGAGGCTTAAGTTGTAGTATAACCAGTTTCCAGCCAGTCTAGATGTCATTGTGACAGCTATGCGATTTATTAGGTGGTAGGGAAAGTTTTGACAGACTAATCATACCAGAAGGTTCTGGGAAATTATTGTTTCCCCTGAAAATGACTTTCTATGCACGCAAGCATGAAGAAAAACGTAAATAATGGCATGATGCATCATATAATTTCCCTTTGGTGATTGATATAGCATTGTTGAATTTAACTGAACTGAACTGTAGCTGAATCTGCATATGCAGACTCATTCTCTAAACCCCAAGAACAGATCAACGCAGCCCAACTTTCCCCAGTGGGGTTTGAGATTCTTGCAGAATTTTATTTATTTATTTATCTTTTAGTTTAGTTTTGGTTTTTTTTAATTAAAAAACAGTGACGCAGCAAAGGGTCACAGGCCGGGAGTCAAACCTGCGACCACTGCAGGAGAACAGCCTCCGCATATGGGTCATCACTCAAACAAGAGCACTAGTTTTATTTTATTTTAAAAACAAAACATCCATCCTCCTAGAAACCACCAACCAGGCCAGAAATCTGGGTGTAGTGTTCGACTCAGACCTAAATCTAGAAAAACACATTAAGGTAATAACAAAGTCAGCCTACTATCACCTTAAGAATATATCAAGGATCAAAGATCTGATGTGTCAACAGGACCTGGAGAAACTAGTCCATGCATTCATCTTTAGTAGACTTGATTATTGCAACAGCATCTTTACAGGTC
>JBAMYA010000003.1:2268200-2287885 GCA_037176975.1 Arrhamphus sclerolepis
ATGGTTTGTGAACATGGATTTTTTTTTTAAAAATAAGTAAAAGAGGAGAAAGATGGTGATTGGTAAAAGCTTTTTTTTTTTTTGCAAATCTCTAGGCACCCTATGGCATGGGGAGCTGGGGGTTTAGGGGGATAACAGTGAAAAAAATATTCCACTTTGAGAATGTGCAAGATCTCATGCAGTTGCCTCTCTCTCACTCTCTATCCCTCCTCTCTGTTGGCGCTAAATCACATGTTAGTACAGCGAGTGGATGTGTTGACAGTTTTACAAACAGAAATGTAAAACGCCATACTCAAGGGGGTCTAAGAGATAAGGGGGGAAACTGCACAGGGCAGGAAACGGAACAGGCATGGCTCAGAGAGGCAGAGAAATCCTTGTTAAAACACCTCGGCTGTGTTAATTACATTACATACGTACGCTAGCAACAACTGTACAGTCACAAGTGGTGTCAGCATGAAAAGTCGCTGTGGGTAAGGACAGCACATCAGTCACTCATTTGAAAGACATTTATCTTTTTCAAGCTCTCCATCAAAAACAAAATCCAGGCTTGCACCTGCACATCAGGCTTCAGATGTCTCATTACCTGCAGAAATTTGGCTTTTCTTACGAGTACATATGACCTGCTGGATTATTAGCTGGCTAAACACAGCATTGAGAAGTCTTGAGTCATACAGTATGGTGTATAGCTCAACATATAACAGATACAAAGTACAGTGTGTCAGAGCTATTCTCAGATCTGTGATATGCAATATTGTGCAAGCATGTGTGGTCTTTTTTTCCAGCTTTTTTGGCATTGTGATGGTGGAATGCAAAGAAATCCAAGAAAATATGCAGTAGGTGCATGTATCAATTTATCCACAATGTAGTGCCACAGTTCCTGGACAGAAACGGCAAGATTGCCAGGTAGTCCTAGGCTGTTGATTTGAGTCATCCACTTGAAATGGTGGGAATTGTGATCTATAAACACTAAATTTTATAATGCCTATGAAATTTCTGCACATCTAACCAGATATTACATAACATCTAAACCAACCACGTATCTTGTCTGATTCTAATCATGTGTTAACTCCTAACCCCAATAATTTACAAGTTGAGAAAGCGAGAAAACAGTAAATAAATAAAGTGACAAGTAAGAAGAATAGGAAATAAAGGGGGATGTCTTTTGAACTTGAACTAAACTGACTTGCAATGAAACTGTGAATCAGCGCCTTCCACCATCCCCATCTTCCGTTTTTGCTTCAGTCCAACGTGTTGCAAGATATTGAGCATAGATGTGATGACACGTTGAGATGTAAGCTGTGTCTCTGGTGGAAACTGAGAAAGGAAAATATAATAATTGTCCAATTTTGAAGCCTTTATTAAGAAACCGGCAAGATTTTGTGCTGTGAAAAGATGTAGCTACAGCATGTCCTGTCAGGAGACATAAAATCTCATTGTCATTTCATAATATAACTCACAAATTATGCCTCATCACCAACTAAATTGTCAGTTATTTCTTTTAATTAAGATGATCTCTTTTTTAGAATTTGTTCTATTGGTCTCCTCTACATTCTTCATTTCAAACATTTCATGTTTTTCTTGTTTGTTTTCTATTGCTCCTAGGATAAAAAAAACAAACAAAAAACACTTGCAATCACTTAACTGCATTTTTTTAAGTCTAGGTTGTAATTTTCTAATGGTCACAAGGAATAAGATGAGAGGATGTGTAGATAAATATTCTACTTTTCTTATACAAAGGACACACACTTTTGATAATCTTACTGCGGACCCAGTTCGTGGGTTTGTTTAGATTATTTTGCATTTCTACCTGTTGGGAGATTTGCTCCTGGCAAAATGCAAGGAATTAAATCAAATGGATTGAGACTGGTTTGAAGACAACAACTGGACCCAAATGAGCTTGGTGCTGGAAGGACACAGGCCCTGCATCTCTGAAAGGCATCATTAGAAAGTGACAAAACTGCCAGGGGCAAAACTGGCGCCGCACAATGATCAATTCGGCAAACAGGATTGAATTATATCGGGAGTGCAGGCTTTGGAAAGGGGGGATTGGAAGGAGTTGGTATAGTACAAGACCCCCTACTGCTTTAATTACTGATGTGTGCGTCTCCCCATTAACAGAACACCTATGGTCAGCCTACCGCTCTGGGCTTACACAAAGCTGGAGAGGAGAAAGAACATTCTGCGGAGACGCAAGGAGAGAGAAACGCAGAGACACACAAACAGGAGTGCTCATTAGCGAATGGTAATCAGCAGTCGAGAGGTTGGGCACTCACCTCACAAAACGCCACATGTCAATTTGTCCCCTTCCATTCATGAGCCCACTCTCATTTTTACCCCGCTCCCTCATGTTGCCTTGTTGAGGAGAATTGGATGGAGAGCCGTGGGGGGAAACACTTGAAGGGAAATGTAAACACAGGCCTAGAGTAGGGACGCTGCTTTGTCAGGAAGGGGGAACCACGCTTCTTAGATGTAGCTGCTTAACTTCTTCTCGTCAGCGGCAGACTTCAGATTTCACATCAGTCTCATCTGCCTACAGTTCAGATCCTCTGAATTTATCTTTTTTTGTCTCCATATCCTGCATAATTGGATTTGTGATCTTTGTGTACATCGTGTAGCTTCTTATAACCTCATATAGTGTCAGTTTATTATAGTTTTATTATACTGGGAACTGTTCAGTATATAAATAAGATTTCCACGACATTTGAATGTGTTGCAGTGATTCTACAGTGGACTCCTGAAATGATTTGTCATCACACAAACCTTTCCTACTTTATAAGATCAGGTTGACATTTGGAAAATCAGCTTCTGGTCAAGAATTGGAGTAGAAGATCAGTACTGATCTGATATGTGTTCCTTACATCTAACCATAGATCCAGGAGCTGGCTAACTGGAATGCAAACTACAGGTTTGACTCTCTGAAGGTTAGAGTTTTTACTTTCTCATCATGCTTTTAATTCTTAAACAAGTCCTAAAGATTTTTCTTGAATCACATATGGTATATGAATGAATGAATACAATGAATAGAAAGCTTTTCTAGTATTACTGGCCACTCAAAGTGCAACACTACAAGCAGGTGTCACCTATTCATACACATATTCATAAAGCCCTTTAAGTTTTTCTAGCCCACTTTATCACTGTCATACACACTCATTAGCAAACAAAGCATCTGGGAAAATTTGGGATTCACTGCCTTGCCCATTTATATCGACATGCAGACTGGACAAGCCACGGATTTAACCATTGCCCCACCAAATGGAAGATTACCTACACTTTTGATTTGCATGTAGAGTATGAAAGTAAACAAACAAAATAGCATATTTAGCAGTTATTTTGAGTTCTTCTGGGTTCTCTGTGAACTGTTACAGAAGGACTTTATCATGTGGAACTTCTTTAAAACTATGCCATGACTTCCTGTGCGGTCATGTATAGACATGCCCTCTAGCCGTGCAGGTATATGTAACACCAAGCCTGCGCTCCTTTGCAATGTGACAAAACACTGCAACCCTCACGGTCTGCTGGGCAGCAAAAGAATATCAAATGCACCAAAGCCAATTTCATCTGAAATTGGGGAGCACTGGCTCATACTTCTACATTCAAAACTTAAATCAGATTTCCTCTCAGTCGAGTGGAATCAATGCGACCCTCAATCTTACATTGAAATGAGATCTAGTCATCCTCATGGATTATAGGTGGCTCATCAAGGGATGAACGAAGTAGCAGATATCTCTAGAGATCCATCTCCATCCGATCCTTCAGATCTCCATTTCTCTCCCAGCCAGCTACTCAGCCTGTGTCCTTACTCCCTGTCTCTGGATAAGCTCTAGGGCAATGAATGAAACAAGATAATCCATTTCTTAATCAGAAGTATGATTTCAGAAAAAATCCCTAAGCCCGAGCAAATACTCTGAATGAGGTAATATTTCTGTTAAACAAAAAAGCAAACAATTGTGTTGCAGTGGTTGATGCAATCTGAATGCAGAGGATAAAAAAGTCAAAACATCTTGGACAATATCTGCAACAAAATGTTGCATTCTAAATAAATTATCCTGACAGATAAATTGCATAAATATAAGGGGTTTGATGTGTACAGCTATTATGCATGCTTTGCACCTTCATTTTCTCATCATGACAGCTTCAACAAGGTTTAATTGGTTTGGAAATGGAAGTGGTGAAACCTGACAGGAACAGGTCTGGCTATTTAGACCCTTTATCACTGTATACTGTCCCTTAAACCAATTATCGCCAGTCTACTGCTCTGCACCCCCTACTAACCTCCTCATGATTTAACCAGCCTTCATGCAGCAGCAGAGAGGCAGCTATGGGTCGATAAAGGCAACTTGTAATCCGGTGTGGTGCAAATTGAGTTTCTGTTAGTGAGTAATAGTTTGAAGAGTTTGAGGTTTTAGGCCCCCTGTCTACACAAGTAGCGATGGCATCCTTTAGTCATTCCCTAATAATGATTTTTGTGCAATAGTTTAGAAATTCACTTCCTTCCAATTATTTGTGTATAAAACTGCATTTAAAAATAAATGAGTTTGTTTCTCCAAAGAAGAGTCGTTTTTGTCTGTGTGTGCCTGTAAACAGCCAGGAAATGTCACCTTGCAAAGAATATTCACAGCTCAAGCTGTTTGTGTTGGCCACAAAACCAAAAAGGACTGGACGGATGGAAGCTGATATAAATGTTACATCTGCATAAAGGGGGTACTTTTTTGTATCAAAAAGAAAAAAAAAACAAGCTCTTACATTTGAAGCAGATTGTGAAAAGTTTAACGGGCAGCTAAATCTTTATGCACAACCGCATCTGTGAAGAGCTGCTATAACCCCTGCAAGAATCCATCCCTGGCATATTCATTTGGCATAGCCTTCCAAGGACCAGCTTGTTGTCTGGGCCCTTGTTATCCCAGGGGGCCAGCCTGAGCCCCGGGGGCTTGGTCAGCATTAAGGGTGTTGTGCAGGTTGAGGTGGTGAGAGAAGCTGTTGAAATGGGTGCAGGCCAAGGCTGGGCAGGGCTCAAAGCCAGGGTGTCAGTGGGATACCTTTCTTTCTGGGAGCCTGATCAGCCCCCTTCTGGGGTCCCAGCAGGGTGCAGGAATACACGGTCAGTGCAAGACAGATCCATCTGCCCCATTACCTCTGTCCAGGCCATGCCAGCAGATTCCTATCACCTGCTCTATCGGTAACTTATGGAAATGACCTACTGCTGCCTGACCTAGCTGACATGCATGGCTCACCTTCAGCATATGTCACCGTAGCCTCTGCCTTCACTGTATGAATGATTGATTCAAGTAAAAGCGTGCTCTTCTTCCTCTGTCTGTCTTGCAAAGCATGGTTTGATTGTTTGACTGAAGAACTAATTACAGAAAAGTCATGGTTTTCAATTTTGTCTTGTTAACATTAAGTTTGAATGCCCAAAAGAAAAACAAAAACAAAAAACTTATGCTGCTTTACTATTTCTCATTCACACTGAAGAAATATTGCATTATTTTGCAATTACTTTATGGCATCTTCATAGGCAAAGCAAAGTGATGTTGTGATTATTCGAGAGGGAGCCGTGTTTTGCATCACTAATTGTTCTTTATTTCTGTACGTGCAGAGAAGTCCAGGCCGTCAAACAAACATGTCAGCAGCAGTTTGCATGTGACTGAAATTTACAGCAACACCAGCACTGCAAGCAGGAGAGACTGCAAAGTTAAAAATAAGACATCCTGTATTTGAAGAGGTAACACCTTCTTCAAAAAAGGCTCTGGTGTGAAAAAGAGCAGGGTAGTTAAGCGACTTTAAAAGTTCAGAGCTGTAAGTAGCCGCAATGTTTTAGACAGTGAAAATACAGTCGTGTCTTTTTGAATTGTTTCCATTTGAATGTAAGTGAGATAATAATTTTCTATACTAGTGTGATTATTCACAAACCACAAATGTATTCCTTTAATAATGCTACGTACAGGTATAGTGGCATGAAAAAGTAAGAAAACATTTGGACTTCACAGATTTTCACCTTTTTCATAGAACATGATCAGAGCTTCATGTAAGTCAGGACAGCAGACAAACACAACATGCTTAACACACAAACAACAGTAATTTCCTTTTTATTGAGCACAGCCATTAAACATTCACAGTGCTGGAGGAAAAAGTGGATGAACAGCCAAGATGGTTCTTTTTTTAAATGTTTTCTGTGATGTCACCCATTGGTTTCTGAGTTCTGGTGGTCGCCACAATGGCAAGGCTGACTCTACCCAAACTCCAAGTCAAGTCACGTCAAGTCATTTGATTCATATAGCACATTTAAAAGCAACAGGGTATTCCAGAGCTGTGGAGCAGCTACTGAGAAAGCTCGGTCACCACTGGTTTTGATTGATTTTATGACCTGTGTGACCTCGGAGCAGAGAGTGGAAGCAGAACTTCAGAAATGTATGGAGGGGCTAAACCATTAAGAGCTTTAAAAATAAAAAATAAAATTTTAAACTCAATTCTGAACTTAACCAGAAGCCATTGGAGCTGAGTTAAGACCGACGTAATGTGTTCCCTCTTATTTGTGTCGGTAAGGAGCCTAGCAGCAGCATTCTGTACAAGCCAGAGTTTGTTGAGATTAGATTGTGACAATGCAGTGTACAGGGAATTACAGTAATCTAGATGGGAGGAGATGAATGGATGCATCACTGTTTCAAGTGAGGATAGAATGGGTTTCATCTTGGCTGTGGTTCTAAATTGATAGACTTTAACCACGCTATTGGCTTGCCTGTTTTAATTTAAGGAGCTGTCTAGCAGAATGCCCAGATTTCTGACTGCACCAAGTTTGACGACTAAGGACCTAGCACGTTGCCAAGGCAAGCGACAGAGGAAGAGGAGCCAAAGAGAATGATTTCAGTTTTGATTTAATTAAGTTGCAAAAAGTTGCATGCCATCCAAGATTTGATATCCTCAAGACAGTTAAACAATTTGTTGAGGTTTTTTTTTTTTTATTTAACCAGATAAAAACTGTTTGAGAACCACTTCTCATTTACAAACATGACCTGGTCATGGTAGAAGTGCAACTTGGAGTGAAAAGGCAGGTAGAGCTGTGTATCATCGGCATAGCAGTTGCATTGAATGTTATGCTTCTTGAGGCCAGAGCCCAGGGGCAGCATGTGAAGGGAGAAAAGCAAGGAGCCTAGAGTGGAACCTTGAGGGACACCATATTTACTTGCATCAAAGGAAGACTGGCTGCCTACTTTTACACAACAGGTTCTATCCTCCAAATGGGACCTGAACCAGTTCAATATTGGGCCTTGCAGTCCTACTCTGTCATGGAGGTGTGCCAACAAAATAGTGTGATCTATAGTGTCAAATGTGGCACTGATGTCAAGCAGGATGGCACATGAACCAGAGTCTACAGCAAGGAAGATGTCATTATGCACTTTAAGTAAGGCAGATTCTGTGCTGTGAAGGGCTCTGAAACCTGTCTGACATTTATCTAAGATGTTGAAGCTGTTTTGGTGGGAGGAATGCTGCTGGAAAACCACTTTTTCTAAAATCTTAGAGATGGGTCTAAAGTTTTTTGTGGTCATCGGGGTCCAGACTGGGATTTTAATTTTTTTTTTTAACAGAGGCTGGACTATGGCATGCTTAAATCTAAATGGGACAATACCACTAGACAGGAAACAGTTTACAAGAGCTTATAATGGCGGCAGAGTGCGCTAAAGATTCCTTGAAAGGTCAAGAGGGGATGATGTCAGATGGGAAGAAAGAAGGCTTCAGATGAGGCTTTATATCGGACAGCTGAGAGGAGGATACCAGAGAGCTGAAACGGGCTGACGGTCTCAAGAATCTCTGGCGGAGCAGAGTTTGCTGGTGGGAGATTAAATATTTTATCAGTTTTTCTAATGAAGAATTCTAAGAATTTCTCACAGGTAATTGATGTGTCAGCAGGTTTTACAGCAGGATAAAGGAATTAATTAATTGTTTTAAAAAGTACCCTAGACCTGTGAGCCTGGGTTTTGATCAATAGAGAAAAAATAGCCAGACTTTGCTTCCTTAACAGATAGTTGATAGAGCTTTAAATGCTGTTGGAAGATTTCAAAGGAGACTTGGAGTTTATCTTGTTGCCACTTTTGCTTTGCTCTACTACAGGCTCGATGGAGGGCTCGAGAGGAGTCATTTAGCCAGGGTGTGGCAATATTGGTCTTGGGCCATTTTAATTTTAAGGGGACCATCTGATCCAGGGTATAGGAGCAGGACTGATAGAAACTAGTTCTTCTATGTATGTCTCCAGTTATGGCCTCCTTCCCTCAGTTAAAACAAGCTAGCTATTTTAGCTTAGCTGGGGGTAATTTACATGTATGATGCTAACTAATGTAACAATCATTCATATCAAAAATCTTTATAGCAACAACTGAAACAAGGACTGCCAGAGCTGAAACTTATATGTCAATCTACTGAAACAGCATCTGAAATGAGAATGCACTGATAAATTTGATCAGAATGAATGTAAGGTAACGTTAGTTAGCATCATAGGCCAAACCACAGATGGTTGCAACAGTTTCCTACAGCTGAATGCACAATGATCCATTTAAAATAAATAAATAAATAAATTATATTTGTAAAGTGTTAATTCATAGCCCTGAATTCAAATTCTTCAAAAATACAGAGCAGCTAAAGTGATTACAGGCTAGTTGTTTGATACCAAAAAACAAACAAAAAAAAACCAAACCAAAACAAAATAAATACATTTTGGTGTGGCACAGTTGTAGCTCAAATCTTAAAGGAATATTCTAGTGCTAAAACAAGCCTTGGTCTACTACTACCTGGTAAGGAGTATATACTTTGTTCAGGTTAACAACAATGTGAATGGAAGCAGTTTTGAGTGAAAACGGAACATTTGTTGTAGCAAAATGGTTATTAACACTTCAAGCAATTGAGCTACATCAAAATAAATAGATATTTTAAGCCTCTGGCAAGAATCTAATATTATTCCACATAAGTGAGAGTGGGCGTAGGTTCCTTTTTTGTGGCCTCCACTTGAAATGCATGCCTTTTTTTAATCACAACTGTCTAAGGACAGCTCCAGTTCAATGGAAGCAGAGGTTTACACAATAATCTAATAATAAGTATAGTGTTGTTTTTTTGTTTTTTTATGGCAAAATTTTGCCTTAATCATTCCTTCCGCTGTGGAATGACAGAACGCATGCTGTTCACATCAGACGTCCTACAAATCAGTCTGAGCTGAAGCAGATCTGTGAAGAGGAAGAATTAAAAATTCCTCCCTAACCTTGGGAATGTTTAATAAACAAATAAAACCATTTGACTGAAGAATGACTTACTTTTTTTTCCTGCAGTACTGAATATTTAAGAAGTGTGATCAGTAAATAACAAGAAATTACAATTGTTTGTATGCTGTCAGCTTAAACACATCATGTTTGAATTATATGGTGACTTACGGAGATGATGGTGAAGTCACATTTTATGGCAAGTATATGACCAAGACCAGTTAATTTCAAGGGAGTCATATCATTTTTCTTGTCACATTATGTATATATTTCTTAGAATAGCTTTCATTTTGAGCCTCGCAAACTGTATATCAGTTATCAATCTGTGTTTCTGACTTTAGACAAACTTTAGTTTCTTGTTCTGGCTTTAGAAGTGACAGACATGCAATGTCTTGATATAACAGTTTCTGTTTTCTAAAAATGGAGATGTCATAAAAGCTGAAAGTGGAACTTTAACTTTACTTAAAACAAATAGTTTTTTTCTTTCATATTTATTTACTGTGCTCTGTTTCTGTGTCTCTGAAGCAAAAAAATCTTTCTTATTTCTCTTGACAGCTGCTGACATGTATCGTACAGATTAGGAAATACTTTGAAAAAATATGTCTCTTGAAAAATTGAAAACTCTCGCACTTCATCTGTCGAAATGCAAAAATATGATCTTTGTGCAGAAACAAACTGAGGCAGATTTCTTGCCTCCACAAACACGCCAAGCTGGGAGACCTTTTGTGCTGCGGTGACTGAATGCAGTGAATGGAGAGCAGTTGTGCCCTCTGTGAAGCCCCAGCTGTCTTTAACTGATAGGCTGGAGGAGGTGGGGGGACTAAACAGACTGTTGTGTTAGTCATCCCAACTAACCAACCAACCAACCAGCCAAGAAGTGGGCTGCAGCGTTAACACCCAGCTCTGTGGCTCAGAGCAAGCTAATTAATGCAGCTAAATGAGATCAGCAGCAGAGGCCCAGGCCAGGGCCGTATTGTTAAATGGCTTCCTTCAGTACGGGTCTGTATGCTGTAATTACCACCAAGCCAGCGCACAATGCCTCTTTTATGTCCGACTGAAAGTGATTTCATGTCCCACATTCCCCTATTAGCAGCGTGTTTTTCAAATGAGATGAGAGAAGTCTGTCAATAGCTACGGTGTGTGTTAGTGGGAGTGGGTGCCAGTTTGCTTTGTGCATAATAGTAAGTACTTGATGTAAGTACTAAAGTGGGCACATGTTCATTGAATGCAATGAATCTAAGGATGCAGCCCACCAACAACTAATGACAGACTGATAGACATCAAATGAGCTCACAGTTGAGATAATACTGACTCATGCTTTGCCGTGAAGACAAAGATGTAAAAGCCTTCTACGAAATAAAAGGATGAAAGGGTAAAAGGAATTCTCCTGCAAAACACTCGTTCTCTGTGCGCATGCTGCTGCAAAACAGTGCTAATCAAATGACAACAAACCCTTTGATGTGTAAAAGTCTTAAAAGCCTGATAAAAAAATATAACGCAAATTACATTTTAAAACATACCAAACTTTAATAACAATAATAATGAATAATTTTACACTATTCACCTGCAGCCACCAAATATTTTCCCCTTCACAATTAATTTTATACTTTAACAATTTTAGGTGAAAGTTTCCTGCTGGAATGAATTTATGTGCAACCCAGTTCTTGTGATAATTGCACTTTATAAAACTAAAATAAATGTATCCACCTTTAGTTTGCTGTGTTCTTAAACATATTTTCATTGTGAAGCGCTCTTTAATGCCAGCCTCTGCCAGAGTAAACTACCTGTGGCCTTGAAATGTGCCACACAAGTCTGTTGCGCAGAAAGAATAAAATATAAACTGTATCTATTTACACAGATTTAAAACTAATGTTTTCAGAGAAAAAAAATGACTTGTGAAATTTTACTAATCGTTTTAACGGTGTATATTTGACAAGTGTGCATAATGACCAGTCATCACCAGAGACAGATAGGTAGAAAGATTGCTTGTCACTGCAGAAAACACACCATTTTCCTTTTTTCTTCTCTCTCTTTTTCTTTAATTCACTCAGTTCTGACAGTTTTGAAACACAATAATTCATTTGTAAAGGATGACATGAAGAAAGATGCTATTTTTCCCCCCATTGTTTCATATGCTGTGGCTGTCATACAGAATAATCCATCTCTTGAAGTTGTCCTGAGTACACACATCAGCAGTCGTTTGGTGTTTAATGTAGCAGAAGCCTCTAGCTGTCCCGCCACTATAGTGCCACCCTGACACTGTCAAAGGTGCAACATTTAGCCCCAGGCACTTATACTCAATCGCTGCTTGGTTCACAGGGGCAAGCACACCAGCAGGGCCGACTAATGCTTCACTAGGCCCAACCACAACCCCTCCTTGGGGGCCCTCGCTTCTATGGATAGGGAAGAACCTATGTTGCCCCTCACCCCCACCCATAGGGTATTGTGGATGGAGCTCATCTCGTAGCACTGACGGCGAAAAGACTGGCCATGTTTTGCAGGGTCCCATAACGGCAACTCTGCTCGGGATGGAAGGTCTCTGCTTGGGATAGAAGCTTGAAACGTGACCGTATGCTGCTGGAGCCCTTCTGACAGGACATGTGTGGTAATGGGCTGCTAGGTCCCAGACCTGTCGTAGAAGAACCCTGCAGGGTGCGTTCACATATGCCTCAATTCCATCTGCCATAGAAATCACTGTATTTTCAAACTGCAAGTGGTTTAACAGCTTATAGAGAAATAAATTAAATGTAAGATAAAGATAATGTGCCCATTAATGTCATAATCCCCCCAACACACACACATACACATACGTACACATACAAAACATCTACAGTTACCAAAGATATGCACATACAATGTTAACATTAAATAGAGTTGACATACATAATGTGATTCCTTTTCATAAAACATCAAGTTAGGGCATTGAGAAGTGATGAAAGAGGGGGGAACCCATATCTCAGCATGCTATAGAAGAAACTAAAGCATTAAAAGCATAAAAAAAGTACTAAACAAGAGCTGAAAGAGGAGAGCAGAGGCATAGCAGAGCCATCAAGTAGATCAGATTCAGTATTCACAGGTCCGACTGGATAGGAGGTGAAAATCTAAGGTCAGGCTCCGACACGACTCCCTGGCTTCTAATTTGGAGATTCTCATTTTCAGTTCAAGGCAAGAAATCGTACCTGTGAGAAGCCTCCAGGCAGAAGATGGAGAGGTGTGGAAGAATCTGTTTCAACCACTTCTTTGTTCCATCTGTATGTCTTTTCAGAAACAGCGATGGGTTATGGCTTTATGCGCTTGAAAAATATGTAGCTGAGGTCTGCACATCACATCATATCTGCTGCTGGACAAAATGCAAACAGAAATATTGAAATGAAATACTTTTAGTTTAGTTTAGTCCTAGTTTAGTTTTGAGGAATGTGAAATCGTTGTAAAAGCTTTTTCAATTTTTAAAAAAAAATCAAACTCATGTGCAATAATTGCAATTTAAAAAAACAAACAAATTGGA
Organism: Arrhamphus sclerolepis; assembly: GCA_037176975.1. Taxonomy (NCBI): domain Eukaryota; kingdom Metazoa; phylum Chordata; class Actinopteri; order Beloniformes; family Hemiramphidae; genus Arrhamphus; species Arrhamphus sclerolepis. Next base: position 2,280,945 of record JBAMYA010000003.1, read on the forward strand.
AGTATTGCAAACAATGACCAAGTGCAATTTAAGTATTAATTATTAAGTACAATGACTAACACATATATACAATTGTATCTTATGGATCAGTACATGTTGTGGTTCAGAAACAGGTTGGTTATGATTTATTACATGGTTAAGATGATGACTGTGGGTGATTTCAACAAAGAGTGCATGATTGTTTCACAGCTTTGCTGTTTAATGTTGTGTTTTACCAACTATTCCTCAAAGTTATATTGGTGCTCATGATTTAAGTGAGAAGCCATGATTTTATAAAGCTATCTAATTTCCTTTCCAGTAAACTGTTTGATCATCTGTCAAGATTAGAGACAACAAGGACAGGAGAAAGCTGGAGAACAAGCTCCAGCAGAACAACGTCAAAGATGTGTGCTAAGGGACGAAGGAGATTTCAGGCTTCAAGCAGACGGAGGATCAGATAGATGGAAGTCTGGACAGAGCTTTAGGAGATATTGGACCCTCCTCCACTTCCCCCTGTCTGTCTCTAGCAGTCAGGTAAAGAGGCAACTGGAGAGACTGAACACGGACAAGGTTCTAGGTCCAGATGGTTTTGTAGGGTTGGAGTTGAAGATGCCATGATACACCTGCCTCAACAAACAGTCATCTGGACAAAGCAGGCAGCACTGTGAGGCTCACTTTCTTTGATTTATCCAGTGCATTTAACACCATCCAGCCTGCACTACTATGTAATAAACTCCAGAAGACACAGGTGGACGCCTCCACAATCACCTGGATTATCTGGGAGACCACAGTTTGTGAGACTGAATGGTTGTGTATTTGAACAGGTGGTCAGCAGCACAGGAGCACCAGGGGACTGTACTCTCACCTCTCCTTTCACTCTGTACATGTCAGACTTCCAGTACAAGTAAGAGTCCTGTCATCTGCAGAAATGCTCAGATGATTCTGTAGTTGTGGGGTGATGGACGAGAGACTGAGGGGGTATTCTCAACAGGAAGGTCCATAAGTTCACTTGCTTTCGTCTGGATCAAATAAAATGTTCATTTTCTTTCTTTGGTGCGGTTCGCTTTCACATTGTGGGTTATTGCAAGTGAATTTGCAAATAAAAACACGTGTGCTGAAGATTGTTCTACCATTGGACAGAAATGTGGGGGGCGGGGCAAAGCAGGAAGCTCAAACTGAAATACAATCATGGAGATTGTGCGTGCCGTTCTCAGTATAGCGATGTGGTTCATCCTACAGAGACAGATGTTTGCAGAGCGTTTGATGTAACATCAGTTTTACAGTATGATGCATACATCCGCACAGATGTGCAACAGGCAGCGTGTCTCCTTGGAGCTCCGTGTTAACCCCCGGCTCATTTCTAACGTTGGCTACACTGATTGGACACAAGTAGAAGACTAGAAATCTGTGTTGTGTCGCACTATCAATAAGTTCACAATGAGAGCCTGTCAAATCCAAAAACATATGCTTTTTTGCAACTGGATCAGATCGAGGTCAGTCTGCTTTCACACCTGAAACAAACCGTACCAGAGTTCGTTTGGAACTGCTCTGAGACCACCTCTTCAGCTGACTCTCGGTTCGCTTATTTGGTCAGAACTAGAGTTTGAATGTTTGCAATCCACACCTGCCCAAAAGGTCCAAACCAAGGGAGGAAACAAATTTAAGCTTGTTTTAAGTGAACTAAACAAGGCAGGTGCGAATACCTCCTGAGTACAGAGAAGTGGTGGACCATTTTGTGGCATGGTGTGGGAACAATCATTATATCTTAAATGTGAACAAAACAAAGGACATGATTGTGGATTCTGGGAGAACCCGGTTTATGTCCGATAAAATTTCCATCATGAGAGAAGAAATAGAGGTGGTGGAGGAGTATAAATACATTTGTGTTCAATCTGGAGAACACTCTGGACTGGGGACGCAACACTGATGCTGTTTCTAAGAAGGGACAGAAAACTTTACTTCCTAAGGAAACTTAGGTCCTTCAGTGTTTGCAGCAACATGTCACATATCTTCTATAAGTCTGTTGTGAAGAGTTCATTCTTATCTGCAGTCATCTGTTGGGGGGCAGCATCAGCACCAGTGAGTAAAAGAAACTGAACACGATGATAAAAGAAGACTGGCTTTGTTCTGGGGACTGTTCTGGAGCCTCTGGAGCTGACTGTGCAAAGAAGTAGACTTAAAAAATAAAACGAAAAACATCATACACAACCCTGAGAATGCTGTGAACAGCACAGTGAGTCAGCAAGAGTGTTTCTAGGAGATCCTTCCTGCCCACAGCAATAACCATCTACAAGTAATCTTTGAAGAGACTCAAATCATGATGACTACTGCAATAACTAATTTTCCCTTCGGGGATCAATAAAGTGTCATTGAATTTAATTGAATTGAATCTTTTTGATATTTTTTACATTATTTGCATCTCCTCTTTAAAGATTTGAAGACCTGTCATCCAGTCATATAGCTCCCTGGATCCTTAAATGTATCTTTAAAAAACCCTTTTCTACGTATTAAAGTATATATGAGGAGTCTAAAACAACCTTTCTAGGTTTTGAAAATTCATTTAAATCCTGTCACCTTCTGCGAAGGATCTTATTCACCATGTCACGTTTTTGTCACGTTTATATGTCAGCATAACACTTATGTCTCCATCATGATGATATGTGTGCCATGACCAACACACACATGCATCTTTTGCCACCTGTTTTTGACAAAGTTACACACTCATACGGCCTGACTCAGCCGACTGAGCCTCTGACACTGTCATCTGACAGCTTCGGTCACAAGTTTAAGTTTTCAAAGTGATGGGTAGGACCCTTCTCTGCTGGAGTCTCATCAATCCAGGATGATATCACTTCTGCATTTTGTCAATATTGCATATGAAGTCAGCTCATTTTATTATTTCCTGTGGTGAGCTGAGTGGGATTAATACTATTATTATTATTATTATTATCATTACTAATACTATTATTTTATTTGTTAATAGGTCTATCTTAATTTTGCTTCATTTTTAGAGGGTGAGTACTCAAGCCAATAAGCAAGTCCTTTGGAAATCTCAATCTTGACAGCAAGATTGAAAATAGGGATCGTGTTTTTTCCTTTAAAAAAAAATACAGTGATTAATGCATTTCTTCATACATTGGTCTCTTGGCTTGTTTCAACTTGAATTTGATTTATACGGTACGTATATATATCTTTTCTCATTTGTTTTGTTGTTGCTGTCCTACATTTCGTAGCTGGCACTTATTTTATCGCAGATGTCAGGGGATTTGATTTGTCTTATGGTCTTGCAGACCTTCCTCCCTGTTAGCCTTTAGCTCTGCAGGGCTGTAGGAATCACTGAAGCAAGGAGACGGCATCTTCCCGTTCCACAGAGGGCCTCATGTCTTTCCAGAACCTCAAAGAGGAGACACTGCACACACACACCACACACACACACACACACACTGCCTGGTCCCCAGTCACACACTGTCTGACCCCCTCCACCCCAAACTCCTTGTTCTCCCCATTCCCCCCTTCTTCTCCACCTTGAACCCTCTGAGGAGTGGAGCTGTATCGAGCGGGAGCTTGAAACCATGCTTGTATTGTCAAAGGACTTGCCGGCACTTACCTCCACTTGAACATTTAGTGCCGTCTTGCTGGGCCTGGACAGAGAATAGCACTATAGGGTCACCGATGAATTGCTATTTCTGGACAAGAGATAAACACACTGCTTTGTAGAGATTATCCCTCCAATCTGTGTGTCAGAACTGAGATTTCTTACGTTCTGTTTGAAGAGTCCAAGTCTTTTTAATTTTGTAATATTGTAGTCCTAAATACTACCATGTGCCAGCTTCCTGCTTTTTTGTTTTGTGTACGTGCATAAAGTATGTTAGACCCTTGAACCATGTAGGATGCAACCAGAGCTGAGCACAACAGCAACTGTTCATCTTCCAACTCGGTGACTCATGACGGAGACTGAATCAGTGCTGCCCCTACAGGCTACTCCAAGGAAATAAAGCTGATACCTTTTTTTTTTTTTTTTCACGAAACATATTTCACAGAATTAAAAATAATACATGAAACTGTGTCATCCTATTCTGCTTAAAATGCAGCAAGGCCGTTCAGCATTTATTTACAATCGTTGTGCATGAATGTGAGGACGCCTATGAGTTACATCAGGAAGACAACTGAAGCATCGATTTATGCTCACATAGACCCCTCTGAAGGGTTCATTACAATGTAGTTTGTGTGCAAGCCAGTTGGCTTAATCTATAAATCAATCTAGCGGTAATGTTACCAATGGCAGAAGCAAGGCTTCTCTGCTATTTGTTTCACGCTATTTGCTCTCTGCGGAGAAAATCTGAAATCACTTTTTATTCCAAATGTGGAGCCAAGATCCAAAAACGTGTTGTCATTGTCATGAATAACTATTAACCATATATAAGACGTTTGAAACTGTAACATCTGTTAAAGCAACACTGCAGCAGAATTGGGTTTTCTTACTCACCCTGGAGGTCCATGGTGATCCAACATTGACGTAAATACAATTCACACATGGCTTGCCTGATTTGTTTTCTGTTTTTTTTTCTGATCTACAAATAAACTGTTGAGTTGTTGGTTACTAACTAGGTAAGAAAATAAATGTATAAACATATGCATGATCCAAAATGGCATATCTTCATTATCAGTGCGTTAAAAGATGAATTTAGAAACAACTCTTTCCAGGAACAGGTAGATTAGATTTTTTTTTTAAAGAAGAAGCAACCTGACCTGATCTTTGTTACATTATTGTGGCACAAACCATGGAGACTTTTGTGGACTTATGAGACAATATGAGACAAAACTAGCACAGTTATAACATTTTTTTTAATTTAAATAATATTGGCACATGGTAGTGGGAGTACCATGATGTGGGCATGTTTAGCTGTATCTGAAATAGAGCAGCTTTTCCTGGCTGATGGAACATTGAGTTGTGTAATATTCCAAAGAAATCTTGAAAGAACGTCTGTTCAATGAATTTAAGAAAAAAAAAAGATTCAAATTTTGACAAGTCAGTGAGCAATGTGCATTATTGCTACACGAAAAGTCATACCAAACCTAAGATTGTAGTGTTTATAACATTCACAAATACCAATCATCTTTCTCAGAAAATGGAAGGTGAATATTAACAATTTGTCTAATTTGTCTAATCTTCTTTTTTTTTTTTAAATGAGCTTTAAGAGTTAATGTGCAAATCCAATTCTAGTTTCAGTCATATTTTGTGCACTCAAAAAAGCTCACAAACCTTAAAACAAATCTCCTTTTTCCATAAACAGGGCTATCTGGGCAAAAAGTATTAACTTATGGAAGCTCAGGAGTGTGTGAGACACCCTAAACAGCTGCCACGGTGCATGTATGTGTGTGTAGACACACATGTGACATTTGAGTGTCTGTGCATTTTAATAATAAGGTGTTGACTCTGCCCTCTGAGGCTCACCTGTGGGGAATCCCAATGCCGCGTATTCAGACGTGTGTTCATTAATGTGAGTACACTTACGTGACTGTGTGTATGTGTGTGCGCCACTTCAGGACACGCATATCTGTGCACGACAGCGCAACACCTGCCAGAGGCTGCGGTTGTTTATGACAGTGGCTGTGTGAGCCGAAGAGGACACTGTGGAGTATTGCCAGCTGCAAGCACATGCACAAAGACACAAAGACACACAAAAATAAGGTGCCCAAAAGGCTTCACCATTTTTATTATAATTACTTATTTTGCCCAAACACTAAATTCACACAAGCAAACATTTAGAAATGACCAGATATTTCAACAAAAGAGCACATAAATTGTAGGGAAAGAAAAAAAAGTCCTTGCACACACACACACACACACACACACACTGGTAAATGTAATAAGCACAGGGCCGGTGTGATCTGTGTCTCTCTCCCTAGGTCTTGCTTGCTGTGCAGGTCCCCAGCAGCTCTTATATTACAGCAGTAGGCAGGGGAGCCTGGCAGAGCAACCAGCCTACAAAGTTCAATATAAACGAACAGTGGGATCTCCCGGGGAACTGGCAAGGAAAAGCTTAGCAAAGTTAAATCCTCACCAGCCTCCTCTGACTGCCCATGCCAATGGAACAACACACATGCGCGGTGCATACGGGCACACAGACTAAGTAGGGTGGGACTTAACAATAGAGCACTAATTTTGTTAGGCAATGTACTTTGTGTTCATTTTGAATGTCCATCCATCCTGCCATGTTTGGGGGTGGGAGTTCTGGAACGTTGGGTATACACTCTGGACAGGTTGACAAGAATTTAAGAATATGTAACTATACACTAATTAAATAACTTGCCCTTGAATGGAATTACCATAATCCATTCATAAATGAAAGGATTAAAAAGTATTAATTCACCTAAATCTTATTTTATTCATTTATTTATTTATTTTTGCACATATAACTTAGGTTATTTATGGCTGTCTGTGAAATGAGATTTTTTTTTTGTTACATCAGGCCTGGGTCACTTTCATACTTGGTACTAAATCAGACATGCATCTGATGTTCTCTAATGCAACTTCAGTACAAACATGTCGCATTTTATCTGTCTTTGATGATGGATTCTGCGAACGTAGAAGCTTGAAGCATCGAGGTTTTGCTCTCCCTGTACTCAGTCTTCTTCTCATTGAATGAATGAATAATGAATGAATGAATGAATGATAAAAGTGGAATAATGAACATTTAAATGTCAATATATGAGATTATAAGCCAGGTGGTTTATTTCCATCTCTAGTCCCACTGACAGGCTGATGTCAATCAAATAAGCACAATAGAGACAATAAAAAAAATAGGCAAAAAAAAGGCAAAAAAATAAATAAATAAACAAATATGGGTCAAAGTTAAGATACTAATGTGAGCATATATATATATATATATATATATAGATAGATAGATAGATAGATAGATAGATAGATAGATAGATATGTTCATACAGTCAAGCCCAAA
>JBAMYA010000003.1:2310310-2345481 GCA_037176975.1 Arrhamphus sclerolepis
ACTATATGATGAGATGAAAATTTAAAAAACAAATTTAAAGTCACATAACTGATGGAAAAAGCAGAAATGATTTCTAAATGGTGTCTTTGTCTCAAAATGAAACTAATACAATTAACAGTAAAAAAAAAAAAAAAAAACCTGTTACTTTCTCTCATGATCATAGTAATTGAGACACTGTTGGTGGAAAAACATAAGATGAAATGCACTAATTAACTACAAAATTCTATGTTATAACTTGGGTGGTAACTTCTACCACCCTCCATTTCTCAGAAGATTATTTCAAAATGTCTTGGTAGGAATCTCAAACCCGCTCAGTTTTGGTATTATGAGTGAAGGCTGGCGTTATTCCTGACATGAGAACAGGAAAAAGTCCTTTTTTTCCACTCACTCAAGAAGCTTTGGCCAATTTATGGTTATGTGTTTAACAACAGACAGTTGTCCTATGATTAATAAAAGTCAAGTAAGTATGAGGAGATCAAAAAACAAATATTCTTTATGGTCAATAGAATATATGAGCTAATATACTGTACAGATGCAGGGCAGTCCTTTCTTGTCCATCTGTGCATCCATCCATCCACATTTTATTGAATTCATTCATACATCCCCTCCCCTCCTGATCCCATCATTCTGTGTTGCACAGTTGAACTTGTGCCCCCTGCCTTCTTGTTGACCTCCTCGGTAGAGTGCTGTGAACCTGCCACCGTCCCCACCCTCCCTCCACTCCTCCTCCTCCCCTTGTTCGAGCTCTTTCAGCGAGGCAGATTGCTGATCCCGCCTGGCCACCCCTTGCCGTCTCACAGAAGTGCGAAAATAAGATGGCATTGGATCTATTAACACATTGGGCTGAGTGTTAGTGAGGGGGCCCCAGCCGAGACCACTTTCTCCCAAGGTCCACCGACCACCATTCTGGCCCGGCTCTGGCCGGGACCAAGGTGGAAGGTTGTGGAAGGGGGCAGGGCTCTGGCGGTGGTGTCTATTGGCAACTGCAGACATCTGAGAGCAATAAGAGAGGGTGATGGAAGAGTTAGCAGTGGAGCGTGTGCGTTGTTCGGGACATGCTGACACTTGTCTACTTGAAATTTCACCAACAGCATCAACAGCAAGGTAATTGTTTCATTGATCAGAGCATTGATCAATACCTACATGTCAAGACTCGTGCGGACAAACAATGGGAAGCTCAACAGCGGCGGCCCGGAAAAAAAAGTGACATAGCATCGTTAACAATCATAATAAAGTGTGATGTGATGTGGGCTGTGCATTGGGGCCTATTAGCAGGCATCGGTTCATAAGAGAGACTGCCTTTTGTTCACTTGCACACACACGTGTGTACGAATGTGCAAAATCATCCAAAGCAGTCAGCATATTTTCTATTCATGAAGGTAAAACATAAACTGCCATTTCTCAGATAACCTTGTTCCAATGTTATGATGACTTTACATGTGCTCACATCCACAGGATTTCACTCCTGAACTTATTGGCATGGCAAGATGTAATGTGTGCTTCTCTTCAAGTGTTTCTACCTCGGTGTGATTACACGCCCACAGATCCACCAGCTCCATTGCAACAGCAACAATAAAAATAAATAAATAAACTTCACAACTTTTTGTCACACTTCAATCACATAGCATTAGCCGGCTGCATGTTGGGAAATAATAGGTAGTGTTTTCTGCAGTTTTTCTTTTTTAGTAAATGATGAATGAGTATCCTCAGACACATAAGAGGCAGTAAAAGTCTTGTGATACATGTTGACTTGAAAAACATAAAGATTATTTTTGTGTTCCCTTTCTCATCCTGGCATAGAAAGCAAATCCCACCATCGACTCGGTGCTGTACGGCATGAGGCGCTCTTTCAGAGGGGCTGGTTACTAAGCAGATCAGACAAGATATTTACAGGTGTGAAAAGATGCATTTTTCTAATACAGTGTGAAATTCTTCTGTTAAGTGCGCTCTTTCCAGTGAGCCTGTTCACAATAAGATTAGACAGAAGAGAGAGAATCCAACGGGCAAATTGTCTTGTTTTTTGGCTCTATGTTTTAAAAGGAGCTGAGGCGTAGCTGTGCGCAAGTCTTAAGAAAAAGTGATAAAATATACAGTGAGAAAAGCTTTCAAAGTGTCGGGAAATTAAAGCGCAGTGCAGCAGCAGGGCGGGGGACGAGGGTGGGGGGTTGTTTGTTGGTGGGTGGTGGTAGAGCAGTGTTCAAGATGACTGCAATCTGCTTATCTGGTTCCAGAGAGGACTTATCTTCTGTGGCTTCAGACTTTTAGACATAGTAGCAGGTTCATAATTGATTTTTTAATTGAAAGTAATTAATGTAGGCAAATAAAATAGCAACTTTTTTTTAATCAGTCCTGAGATCAACAACATTTTAAGTTTTTATTTTCTTTCTTTCTTTCATTTTTTTTTAAAAAAAGGGTGAGTTTTTGTCTCTTGGTTGGCCTTGCACGTGTTATAAAGGACAAATAGGAGTTAAAAAAACAAAAAAAGGAAAGTTAAAAAAGATGGGTTCAGACTTGGGTGAAGGCATGGGAGCGGGTGTTCGAGGGTGGAAATGTCTGTTGTAAGAGTGCTGTAAGAGTGCTGTGACCACACACCATCACCCATAGAGCATGAACAGCATCGCTAGGTCTTCCCACCTCCCTATGAGGAGAGGACCATTCTGGGCAGGAGTCAGGATCAACAGTACCTGGATCAAAAGGCCGCAGAGCCAACTTTAAGACTGTAATAAAACTAATCAGTTGCTGTCGCTGGTAAATTGCTGTGACCAGCTGTGACCAGCTTTTGGCATTAAAGAACCTTAAGAAAGTGAGTATAATCCAGCTGCAAGATAGTGATGTAATGTAAATGATGTTGCAAATAAAAATAGAGCGACTGTGATATGGAGACATAACCCTTCCTCATTTGTTTTTATCCAAAAACACCTTGTTTTCATCTCCATTCCTACTAACAACTGTGAGCCTGCTTTCTTTTGACACCTCTCCAAATAAAACTCTGGCTCCTCTTTAATCCATTTCTGCCAGCTGTATTAGCAGTTTGCACGACCGGCGGCCCCTTCCTCTGCAGCCTTCTCCCACCATTTAAAGCGATGACACACGGCTTGGCGGGAATCGCTACAGGGCATACAGACCCCCTAATTAATAGAGGCAATCTTGCAGCTTTCAACCAGCCTTACACTTCTTTTAATGAAAGGATTAACACAGTGCATTAAGATGTATTTAACCTCCAGCACTAGCTCTGTTTCAATAAGTATTAAACAGGCCATTAAATGGAGTGAGAGGCTCAGTTAAAGCAGACAAAGGCCAAAGTGCTGAATATGGAGTGAGGGGTGGAGCTGGGGCATGGTGTGCTGTTCGCATTTAGCATCTGCCCAAACGCCGCTCATGGTGAGTTGGAAAAAAAAAAGGAACTGATGCAACCCGGAGATGTATACGCACAGATAACTGAGGTCTGAAGCAATCAGAAATCAGAAGAGGATTTTTTTTTTTATTTAGAAAAAGTCTATATGAAAAAAAGAAACCTTTTTCATTTTTCTGATTAAACTATAATAGTGCAATGAGAAGGCATTGTTTGAAAAGCCTTTTGTACTCTACCCACATTGGAAAACAGAGCCAGAAATCTATGAAATCTATTTTGTAAGTTGTTGATTTTACAAAACAATGAACCACCATGAAAGTCGTGCCAGAGCCCCTGCTGAACAATGTTGGTATTGTTCACTTGGAAAAGAAAACTGGCGTGGGCTGCCGCATTTATCAATTTTCCTTTTCTTTCTTTCTTTTCGCCCACTACTTGTTTGTCATGGGATGGCGAAGGCCCATTTAGGGCCCAGCAGGTTGTCTTGTGCGCATGGCATAAACCTAAAATTAGTTCAAATCAGCGGTGGCCTTTTTGCAGTTTTGCTACTGTGGATGTTTGCCGATCCAACACAAAAGACTTTCCCCTCTTTTTTTATGGATTAATCTTTAAATAAGACGTTCTTCAACAAATAAAAAAATATATATCTATATCTGTAGAGGTCTGGCAGATTATAAAATTTATCAGCTGGTCTAAAATGTTAATGAAGATTGTGTTCATCAAAGAAAATTCAAATTAGGAAATTGAGTTAGAACTGTGCTGTTAAAGTCCACAACATTACAGACATGACAGCCTTGTCATGCACTTAAGTGTTAATTAGTTTTCAGATTCTGTGCTCCTTCTTCCTTCATCATGAGTATATTGAAAATGACGGGGCTCACTAGTTAAATACATTCTCTTTCGTATGTCATTATCCACCCCCCCCCCTCCCACAGCGGGATGTGGTGGAACAGCTTTTCTCGGGTTGTCTTCCATTGAAGATGATTAGCCTCAAACTACGTTTCAAAGTGTTTCTCGGGATGACTGGCGTGCTGAAGCGAATCTGAGTAGCAGATGGATATGTTCATGGAGGAACAGACTGATCACGATGTGCCTTAAACAACCCACCCTCAACCCATAGCATGAACCTTCAGTCCATATTACCGTACTCTTAAGAACAAAATATATAGGCTATATTAGCCTGCAGGGGCAGATTATGATGCCATGTCTGCATCTAGATAAAAAGGAAACTGACAACTAGCAGTGAGTGCAAATTACAATGTTTTTGGCTGAGCGGACAGTGATCAAGCTCAAAGTAATTTGAAATGTCTCGCTTGAAGGTCTTTTTACACTGGTGGGTCGACGTCAGATTAATCTTGTTGGCACTTCCATAATATAAAATAAAAAATACAAATGCTTCAAAAGTAACTAATTACAAAAAATGGCCGGTATGAATAAGCAAATAAACAAAAATAAATAAATAAATAAATATGAAGCAGGCCCTCTGTTGGAACTAAAGAAAAAAATGTAAGGATCACTTTATACAGCAGCACCTCGAAAATATTCGTTATTTTTGATCAGCATCTAAAATCAGCATCTAAAAAGTCCTTCCATCATGTCATGTTAGAAAAAAGAAAACTTGAAATTTTGTGTCAATAATGCTCTTCCATATGGATACGCTTGGGCATCATTAGTATGAGGCATTAGAGAGAATTGAAAAGTTAAAAACAGCGTGTGCGATGAGGCAAAACAGGAAATGAGAGAGCAAATAAAAGCTTAGTAAGTATGAGTCAGTGCTCTCATCTTATGAAACTTACTCTAAAATCTCATTGTTGCAGGTCTTACGCACAGCTTTCAATTTATATAAAACAAATGCTAAATCCAGTCCAATCGCAGTATTGCTTCAGGAGTAAGCCACAAACCTTTAAAAAATATATATGTGGTTGTGATTTTACAATAAATGCAGCCAATCCTGTGCAGGCGTATTCAGGTGGGAACAGACTAATAGTCTAAAGTTAGGGTTATTTTTTACTTCAAGCTAGGACTAATGATGATAATGGTATATTTTTATCTGTAAGGACAAACCGCTGGCTAATGGAAATGAACTGGCTAGTTTTACTGCAATCTGGGTCTGTGATGTCACAGTACCCTGCAAATCTAAAAAAAAAAAAAAAAGCATACTAAATGACAGAATTTTATATCTAAATAGCCCCCCTAAAAACATTCCAGTGTTACATCTTCTATGTTACATCACATGACAGAGATTTGATGAATTGATTTCTATGTAATAAATCTCCTTTACTGCTTTTTGATTTTGTACTTCTAATTGTTGCAGAATGTTTTAATCGTTACAGAATTAACTAATTCAAATTGCAATTCATGAGATCATGCATGGCCAGTCCACATAATATTCATTCATTTTAAATCATATTTATTTCCGTTTCTAATTCGCCTCTACAATATGAGAATAATCTTCAACATGTAAAATCATCCAAGAAGCAACAAAAGAGTTTAAGAGGTTTTCCAGAGGAACTTCGCAATGAGCATATTCAGTCTTTCTTGGAGTAGGCTGGGAAAGTGCCAGGCTTGGCGAATACCACTCCTGCTGGGTTCTTTGCACCCCGGTCGCAGCTCTCAGAGGTATTCCCAGCCTGTTGAACTTGTGAGAGAAGGAGTGAAGACCACAGGAAAGGGAAAAAAAGAGGAGAGAGTGAACATATGATAATAGAGAAGGAATGGTTAGGGGCGGAACAGAAACGGAAAAACAAAGAGATGAGTTTGGCGAGGTGAGACACACCTTCTTGTGTGATGTCTGCTGCAGCTTCATGACTGACTGTCTTGTTCCCTCACAGGTCTGTCACTCTGGGAACTATCATTAAGCGTAAAGTGTAAAACAAAAAAAAAGTGACCCCATTTAGTATAAGCTGCCAACTATGATTGTATGCGTGTTTGTAATTTTCATATTTTCCTATGAGAAATGCAAGTTTACCAAAACTTTTTTTTTTTTTTTTTTTTTTTTTTTTACTTTCTGTGCAGGTAATAAAGCTCATTGTTGCTCCAACAGAAGCCTCAATGGTTTCCCCACAAGCAATTCAAAGCTGACAGCAACTGCATCTTCTTTAAAACATATGTATCCATGCTTACTATTAATATTAAAATGTAGCCAGCTGGATGAAGTCAGGTGAAATTTAACTCAGTGCTGATCTCAATTTAGCATACAAAACATGCAGGTTAGAGCTACTATTTATCTGGATAAGGGCCCCGAATCCTTTACATTCTGTAGTTGCTGCTCTAATCTGTGCAACCAAATTATTAAACTGGATGAAATTAAATATTTAATCTGTCTATACTGCAGCTAATCTAGCTACTCCTTTCTTATGAGGTTTTAATTCATGAAACAACTTAAATGCCTCCGTATTAAAGCAGCTTTAGCAGAATCATACAATTTAATCAGTGTCTGGTAGGTTTATTGTAAATAGAAATGTTTGATTTCCTATGTATTCTATACAAAAATTAGTCTGTCCTTTGAGTGTAAGGAGTAAAAGTTGATATCCTTGTCTCTGAAGTTCTGCGGACTGATAAAGAAGCCTGGCTTTCCATTGTGTCACTTGCTGAACTACTTGCTGTTACAAAGTTTAAATGGCCCAAGCCAAGACTAAAGGCCTCAGCTGTGTCTGAGTCGAGCCAACGCATGGTGAAGGCCTTTGCTAGGGTGACAACAGAAGAGTGCAGGGAGCCAGTGCATGTTAGCTAGCTAGAGCGTTTGGTAAAAGTGCAGACAGCTTGGGAGGTGCTAATGAATGCCGGGCATTGCTAACTGTACTGTACCCAGGCTCCGGGCGAAACCTGGCAGCCTCCTGTCCCTCCTGCCCGTGCAAAATGTTAAAGATCAACCGGTTGGAGAGAGCAGACGGGAGCAGTCACACACACATTCATGTGCGTGCACACTTGTTCATCTGCACAAATACACACTTGTGCATGTGTCCACGCATCCACACACACACACAGACACATGTACACATGTACACACTCTCACGGACCAAATCAATGCACATAGCGCCTCGCAGAAACAGACAAATGCACCCACACTCTGAGAGAAACACAAGCAGGCCTGGCTCACCATCGTATCACATCATGAGGGCTCCAGCCAGGCCAAGCGACGAGGCCTCAGCTGAGATGATTCAAGGCTCCCCGCTGGGTCCTCACTTAATCAGCTAGGTGGAGCTCCACGATAGAATGACAGCAGCTCCAACACTTCGCTCTGTCGCTGCTTAATGTGGAAATGAATTTGTGCTGATGAAAGTGTGTGAGCTGAGTTTATTTTTTTCAGTTATAAGCAGAAGATAAACTCTTTCAGACCGTTATTAAGCACATGAGATATGTTACAGAAATTGCAACAGTATAACAGAGAAAAAAAAACTTTTGCAATAAGAAGAAGCACATTGAGTTAGAATATTCATTACGATTATATGATTTTATTTAGTATTTTAGGTATTTAAACATAATCAATGAAAGAAGCTGATTTCACTGTTTAGTAAAAATGTTTTGAAGCTATGCATTTGTTTCTGCCACCATTTAACAAAGGTCTATATATTTCTTTTTTTACACAGTGACAGATTAAATATTTTCATATGACTAATATGACATAATGCAGCCTCAAGGGGAGCACAAGCCACCGGTCCCAAGCCTGGAAAGATGTAGAGGGTTGTGGCAGGTGACGTAAAACCTACGCCACATTAAACATGTAAATCACAAGACCCACGAAGCCCATACTGGGTCAGTCGACCAACATCAGTGCTATTGACCTGCAGGGTGCCAGTAGAAACTGGGCTACATTAAGTTAGTTTGGTGTGAGAGAAGAGGACGCGGTAGATCGGGTTAGATGGAAGCACATATCCTGAAGGAAACAGCCAAGAGGAAAAGAAAGAAGAAAGAGAGATGTGACAGTATAAACATATTATAAAAAAAACATATTAACACCCACAAGTGTCCAAAGACTCTGAAATGTGGGATTAATCATCTAAAGTGTATATATGGTTGCACAGTACGTGTCACCCCTACTGCATTATCTGAGCAGGACTTCAATAACTTGGATAACCAATGTGCAGTAGCAGCTGTATAGGACCTTTTTGCATTAATACCATTTATTCTATTTGTTCTTTTTTTTTCTATACTGTGTTATAAATATCCTACTGGTTACTGACCTTTTTGCACTAATATAATTTATTCTATTCTTTCTATATTATGTTGTAAATATCCTACTGTGTCGTATACGTCTTATTTAAATGCCTCAGCAATGAAGTTAGTTCCTCTCAATCTCATTCTGAATATGTATAACGTAAATTGTACATGTGAATAGTGACAATAAAGGCATTCTGTTCTATTCTATTCTAAAACTTCTTTTTACCCCCGTACACAACGTCAGAGAGGTAAGATGATGTCAGCAATATCTCTCATCGTAGCTCCAAATCGGTGGTCTTATTTGGTACAGTGTGAATACGACTGTCGACTCAAAGGTCAAAGATTTTTATGGTGTCAGTCATCCCACAACTTGTCTTCTGACGAGCCAATTGAAATGCACGTAAAATAATGTAATATTTAATTGATTAAATTTATTTATTTAAAGCTGCTTACCTTATCATGACTGGGACCATATTGGTCTCTTTCATCGCTACTTTTTTTCAGTTTAGGTAAAAGCTACTACTGAAGTCTGGATCATCTTTTTTTGGTTTTGCTGATGACTCTTATTTTACATCCACCGTAGCCCACGATTCAGGAGTTCTTATCATTGTGTCTGTACGTACCATTCTCGGCGTCACACCCAAGATTAAGCAGATGTAAGTCATTAAATGTTAGAAATCATGCAGCGTATAGGAATCCTATAATCAGTCTGTGAAAATTTGGACAAAATAAAGGGAGTTCTCTTTAAGTCCTCTTTAGCAAAGTGTGGATGTTTTGTGGTGATCCACATCCGAAAATGATCACTGGAGCAGCATTTACTGGAAATACATACTGATAATGGAGTAAAGTAATGAGCGAATATTTTCGTTTCTGTTTTTTGGCAGCCTGACAGTAAGATTTTACCGTCTTCTACATATTTATTTTGTGAATAATACCCAGCTGTATAAGATGAATCACATTTTACTGATGCATATTCATAATTTCATATTTTGCATGTAGCTAACAAACAGACATGGATGGATGAAGAGTTCAAAATGACACTTATGATTGATATCTCTCCATCTGCATTCCACTCTCATGTAAGTACAGATAAATGGACATTTCTGTTTTTTCTAAATTTTATTCAGTGTGAAGAGAAAAGCACACATTATAATTAAGTGAACAAGCAGCTCGTATGTATATGAATCTCTTTACAGCTGATCATTGAATTATTACCTTGCAAATGTTATTGTATTTGCAAGTTAGAATATCCAACTCCCACCTGAATTTGGGTAAGAAATATAAGGCCTCTGAATTTCTTCCTCAACTTTCTTCCTCACAGGCATTCTTGAGTAAGTTGAGTCTCATTAAATGCTCTTTGTGAGTTGTCTGGAGATGTATCTATTCATTAGCTTCAAAAAGGGTGTCATGTGTATGAATTATGCTAACAGGATCTAATTAGCAGATGCAAATGAGGTTAGTCAAAATTGCACTGAAAAGACAGAAGAAAAGCTCCATGGGATAGTTGGAGCTCGACAGCTCACCAACCGCCCCCACGCTGGGCACCAAATGTGATGGTTCGCCCCTGCTGCTGCTCTATACAGGAGACGGGACTGGACCATAAACACAGACACAGGGAGGACAGCTGTTCAGAGGTGTTCTCATTGCAATTTATTTTATTTCGACGTACATGTTTCGTTTAACGACCAGCACAGAAATCACAAAATTGCTAAGTACCGTAGGCTTAAAATCACGTCACTTCTTTGGATTAAGGTCCACTCGTGATGTCTTGCTCAGAGCCAAAGGTTAGTCCCCAACTCCTCACACCTCCCTTCCTCCTGAGCACACTGCGCAACCAAGACATGCACACACATATCCCCCTCTCCCCCTCCCTCTCTCAAAAGAAACAAGTTACACTACTAGCTGGTGGAGCAACAGAATCTGGTGTGAAGAGGACTCACTATTTGCAGCCGCCTACAAGCTCCTGCCATTCTGACATCAGTGGCCCCAGACTGCGGATAAGCTGGCAGGACTCGGGGAGCAAGCCTTCTGGCCTCGGCAAGGAGGAAGGCCAGCAGACTGCAACACTGTACACGCATCCAGTACACTCATGAGTCCTATATCCTACTGAAAAAGTGGTGGCTAAGTGAGTTCACAGGCAGGTTGGGGAGCTCGCGTTCAGGGATCCTGTTTATAGTAGGAATCAAAGAGCAGTGAGAGGAGTCAAGTGGAATGCTGTTAATTGGCACGACTTGGTTGATGCTTATCTACCCTTGTGCTGAACCCTGACTCATGTCAGTCCTGCCAACACTGGCAGAATGTCACAAGTGATGGAAAAAAAAGTGTGTCTGGGAGGAGGGGTTCGGCTTCAGCTCAGTCTTTTTATTTCAAGCCATGCAAGGTTGAACTGGATGTGTTGTCGCTATCAATCCAAGCCAGAAAAGACAGGAGAGTAGCAGCACTCTCTTGTAGCTTTCATGCATTTTGCTCTTTCTATCCAGCAGTATACTGTTATCTATCGTCTCATCACTTGGGCATAAAAGGCTTAAAATGGCATTAGGACAAATGACATGACTGATTTACTGTGATTTAATAATCTTTTGAGCAGACTCTGCAGAATATGATCACTTGATCACTTTAAAATACCTTTGCACAAGGACCATTCAGCATAACAGACACCTTCAGGGCTGCAAGAAGTGTTGCAAGAATAAATCCTAATTTTTTCACTGTCTAAATTGCACTTTTAAATTTTCACGATTAAATAACACTTAAATAACAATGAGTTGACTCAGTGATGAAGTTTCTCTTGCAACACTTTTAATGTGGAAACTTTGATGTGTCAATTGAGTTAATTGAGTACTGTTGAATACCGAGCATGCAGATCACGGGAAAATCAATGCCAAAGCAAAATATTGTCGACAGAAGGTGTAAGAATGTTTAGCTGTCGATTGTAGCAGAGTCTGTGATCAGTTTTGCTTTCCATGAGCAGTGCTCCAGTCGTCGATCAGATTGTGCAACATTTCGATTTGACATGTTAAAAAAAAAAACACCTGCTATTGGAATTGTCTACTGTCTCTGCAGTTAGACCTTAAAAGTCAGTTCCTGTTAGGTGAATTAGAAGCAGTGAAATGCAACTGAGAAAATGAAAGAAAAAGTAGCTTCACCAGGGTAGCAGACCACCCCCTCACATCCTCTTCTGCTCTGAGTGAGTCAGTGCCCCTCAGTGCAAACCACTGAGGTAAAACCATAGTTTTACCCTCAACACCTACATGGCATGCTTCAAAAGCGAAATAAAAGTTGTGACTGATATGTGTTCTTTCCCTCATTTGTAGAAAGAATGTTTAAATCAAAGACACAATGCCACTATATATGGTTGGTATTATTCATTTCATGGGCTTTTTTTTTTGTTATTTGACAATTAGCAGCTCTATAGGTGGAAAGCAAAAGCAAAAAGCCTTAACAATAAACATTATTAATTGCAATTTCACAAGAGCAGAAAAAAAAAGCAAAAGCACTTCTCATCTTTGTTCATTTGGACTGCAGCAGATCCCCCATCTTCACACCTCCCACATTGGTTTAACGTGTTGCATTGTCCCCCACACAGTTGCTCACATATAAAGACACAAAGCAAATAGAGACCCACAAGTACACATGCACACACACACACACACACACACACGCTACATGCTCAAGTATATGAAGACCACATCAGCCTGGGGCTCCCCTTTTGTTTGCCTCTGTTCGAAAGGTGTGATCGCTCGTTGTACTTGTGAGGAGGTGGGGAACATTCCTCAACCGGAGTGGAAGGTATTAGCCGGTTGTGTCTTCCTCTGTCAATCATATTTTTGATACATGTTCATCAATCGTCGGGGATCCCCTACATCTATCAAAGCTGTGAAGGACAGTTATTGTTTTTGTTTCACTAACATCTGGTTCCCTTCGCTGTCATGGGTTTCATGTCAAGTTAATGGGGCAACATTAAAAAAACAAAAAAATAAGACTATTAAATTAACCAAAACACTTTTTACACAACTATAACACCATTTCCTGTAAATTAATCAAGTTTCTTTGAAGGTTCTTGGAAATGTGCTAAGTGTTGTAGATAATCAATGGCAGCTAATTCAAAGTTCACGTCATAAAGTATAAAAAAAAATTAGTCCAAATGTTGTTAGTGCCAAAATAATGAACTATTTTGTGTTGATGTCTAACATTTCTAGTGAGCTGCATAACTATCATATGTATTAGTGTATATACAACGACAACAGTCATCGTCATCATCTTAATATATTTATAATCATAATAATGACATTTTAAATTGCATCAATATTTACTTAAAAAAACAAGGTAGAATGTAGAAATACACCTCTTGATTCAATAACTCGCAGGACTGCCTTTATCAGCAATAAACTGTAGCCATTCTAGCGCCTTCATTCTTTTCCACTTTAGCTGTTTTGTACATTTGCTGGGGGGGGTCGTGCTGCATGACTCAAAGACGAGGTGAGGGGCCTATTTCAAAATTTCTTTTCAAATTTGTTTCTCAACTGGCTGAAAGTACAGCTAGAAAATAAACAAATAAATTCAAAGAACCCCTTCAGTCATCTGACCGTTAAAAAAAAATAGAGAAAGGAAACAAACAACTTTTTAGGTTCAGGCCAAGTGTAATACTTGCAGTTTGTTGTTTTTGTATATCCAAATCTAGTGGTGTTTGCTTAAAAAAAGAAAAAGAAAAAGAAAAAAAAGTGCAGCAGTTAATATCTACAACTGGAATTTGACGTTGAACTGACTGGTTTTGAGCATATTTCTGGTATATTGAGGCTGTAATGACAGATTTGATCCTCTTTTAGAGACAAACTTGTTGTTTCTCTGACTTTCTTTTCCAAATCATGCACCCGTGCCCTTTCGCTTACTATTTTGAGAGCCCAAATGCGTTCACAGCCGGCATCTCTGTCATCAGTGTGGAACACTGGACACTGCACGCCCTCAGTCTTGTCTGCTTAGTGAAAGTATTGACACACTCAAAGAGGACGGATGATGAGGATGGTGCAACTTTAATCTCTCATACAGAAGAGGTTAGACACATGAGACACATGAGAATGAAAAACTGGGTTCATTTTGTTGAAAAGTTGTGATTGCAGAAATTAAAATCTTGGCTGGAGCTGCTAAGGAAGAATGTTCCTGTTTATCACTCCCAGTGAGACCACAGCAACAGTTTTGAACCGGGACAGCACTCATTTGAAAACTTCCCATGTATGAACGCCGTGTATGTAGCGAACTTTGTTAGTGCAGAAGTACTCCATTTGGACCTTGTGACAAACAGCTGTATGTTTACTGTTTACTATCTTCTTCTTTTGCTTTTGACAGTTTGGGGATCGCCACATGTACGACCCCGCTTCCCAAAAAAGTTAGGACGCTGTGTAAAATGTAAATTAAAAACAAAATACAATGATTTATTAATGTCATAAATTGAGATTTTACACTATACAATACATAAACCATGTAAAATGTTTAAACTAATTTAAATATAGCATCTTTAGGGAAAAAGAAGAAGAAGAAGTTGTTGTTTTTAGTTTTGTTGCGGCAAAAAAGTTGGAACAGGGCAATTTGGACGACGGTGTAACATACTGTATTCTTTAAATAACAAAATGAGACCACTTGCTGGAGTTTTGGGGCACAACTGGTTTCCCATTCTTGTCTGAAACAGCATTCAAGATACTCAACAGCCCTGTGATTTCTTTGTTTTATTTGAAATTTCATGATGTTCCAGATGTTTTCCACTGGTGAAAAAGGTCTGAGCTCCAGACTCTGATGCAGTATGTAGATTAGCATTGCCTTGTTGAAAGATGCAAGACCTTCCCTGAAATGCTGCTATGAAATCCATGCAGGGTCACAGGGGTCTGCTGGAGCTTATCCCAGCTCTCTCCGGGCGAAAGGAAGGAGTTGCTATGAAATCCACATATAAAAATATACCTTTCTGCATCGATGATTTATGCGAGCTGTACGTACTAATGTACGCCCTCACTGTCAGAAAATTTTGAAACATGCGCTGATAACAAGACAGATGGTTCCTCTCCTCTTTCGTCCAGAGGACCTGGTGCTCATGGCTCCAGTTTTGAACTTATTTGACCACAGGACAGTTTGCGACTTTGCGCCAGTGCACTGTAAATGATCTTTGGCCCAGAGAGGACAGTGGACATTTCTTGATCATGCTCATGTATGTCTTCTTCTCTGCACAATAGAGATTTAATCTGCATTCGTGGGCTGCTCATGATGAGGTATTCAAAGGCAATTTTATGCAGAGGATCATCGTTCTGAAATAATTCCACAATTTGTAGTTTTCACATATTGTTCAACCTCCATCTGTCTTTAGTTCTGAGAGACTCCCCATCCTCCCCATGATGCTATTTTTATAATAAATTATGACAGTGATGTCATGTTTCTCCGGTGGACCCTTCTTCACTTCCATTTCCAGTCTTTCGTTGCTCAAGTCCCAAATTTGTTTGTATTATATTCCTGCCATCAAACTCAAAATAATCTACTATATAATGAAATTTACTGAACTTTCAACATTCAATATGTTTTCTAGATTCATTTGTGAATAAGATCAATTTTCATTCAACTATTTTTCTTTGGAATTGGGATTATAATTCCAAACAAGGAAACAAAAGTGACTCCCGCAATTTCAAAATGATTTGAAAAATACTTTACTGCTCAAAAGTTTTAAGAAGATGGTTATTTGGCCCCTTCAGTTACTTCACCAATATACACTATACAGTCCAATTATGGTTAAGAAAAAAAAGTTTGACTTTTTTTCTTTCCACAAGCTACACAAGCTCAAAAGACCAGATTTCTCTTATTTATTTATTTTAATTATGCCTGGACCCACGAAGTGTGGGTCCAGCTTGTCTCTGCTGGTCTGTTGTATCAAGGTCCTCAACTATCAGATGAACCGCGAAGCAAGTGAAGAGGTGCTCTCCATCAGACAGAATGTTTGTTCCGTGTGTCTAGACCTCCACCATATCTGACCCGCCAGCACAGAAGGACACAAAAACACTCGACAGACGATCATAAGGAACAAATACAGGCAGGCTCCTTCCCACCGCCATGTGACTTGGAAATGCATGCTCACTGCTGTTCATAATTTATTATCCTTGACACCCACCCCACCACATCCACATATACACTTGTCAGATATGACACCTCTACCCACAAGGAAAAGACCAGGATCTCAGACATCATGCTAAAAAACTGACTGGACCATCCCAACTATTTTTAGGAATCTTTACACGAGTGGCCTTCCTTGAATGTAAAAGACATCTGCTTTGATCTATTGTTGTTGGACAGGAAGGCCTTTGGCTTCATTCTTTTCATCTTTACCCACTCAGAGAAGGGACCGGTCCATGGACCGCTTCCATACTATGTGGGAGTCCCTGCTGTTTCAGTGGCTGCCAGTCAGGCAGCCTCTTCCCTCTCTCTCTGGAGCGTTTGGCTCCATAACCATGGGAGTCCATCTGATGTGGTCCTCCCATCTGACTGGCAATGCTGGTCCCCAGACCCAAGCGGCAGGCAGGACAGAGCAGACGAAAGAGGGCCGCAGATTGTTGTAGACCATTTGCATGTAAATACGGAGACCAGGCCTGGGTCTGGGTTCAATATTGAAGGTGTCCACTGCACTGGAGTCCCTCTGTGTGTGCATATATGAGTGTGTGCACATACACGCCAGCAAGCATATATGATTGTGTGTGAACATGGTCCAGTACATCTAAATTATACAGCTGCCAAATTGCTACAAATATTTTAATACAAAACCATTCTGTGGTCTCTAATTATATCTAATGGCTGCTGGATGCATTTCTCCAAGGCAGAAATAGGACCATTTTCAGCTCATAATTTGGCATTTTATCAACTGGTTTATTATGGATAAAGCAAATACTTTGAGATACTACATAAAATATGTTCAGTGTTCACTCAAATATGCCTTTTAGAGGGGTTATAATTATGTTTTGTTTTTGTTTTTTTGTCTGGCAGAAAGGAGCATCTGAGGGTTTGTAAATGCAGTCCCTGCTCCCTGGAGAAAGCTGAGGATGCCAAGGCAACATCCCTATTCTACTGGGGGGTCAATCTTAAACCATTATTCATGTCTACATAACCTCCCTCCCACTAGCATATGCCTCTGGTTGGTAGACAGTAAGTCAGTTAGGGCTTTCCTCTGTGTTGATCTAGAAGCTTTCATACCAGGAGAGAGAAGTGTTAAAATTCTACATTCTCACTTCTGACTCACTGATTTAACCACATTGAGGCAGGAGCAGAAGCAGAATACTCCTGTGGTGTAAATCTGTTTGTGTTCCCTGTCCAAAAAAAAAAAAAAAAAAAAAAAAAAAGAGAGAGAGAGAAAGAGAAAGAAAAGATTTTAATTAACAAAAATATACAAAAAGATCAGAATCTTCTTGATAAGCAGTTTCTGAATCTGAGTTAGCAAGGTGATAAAAGTCCAGTTTGTTCTGCAGGAATGGTGTTGTGGGAAAGGACGGAGCACCAGGGTTAGCTGGGTTGAGTTGCTCTGTCTTGATGGCTGTTACTGGGCACTGGTTTCTTGAGAAGCTCAAGTGAGGGACAATCTCTCCCTTCCCATCTCTCCCACCCCAACTCTCCTCATCCAAGATAGTATGCCTGTATCTTGAAGGCTTAATGCCGAGTCGATACAACTCCACCACCCTCCCTTACACCTCATGTTCCAGAGAACACATATATCCAGTCTACGCTGTCAAACTTTTAGCACCTGCTATTTTGCTTTGGTCCCTCAGGCTATGTCAATTCCTCTGCTGTTTCAGAAGGATGGACTTGGAGAAGTGGGTCAACAAAGGTTGATGCTAAAATGGGGATGAGGGTGAGGCTGGGGCCAGCGGACTGCCATCCACTTTTGGCATCATTGGCTACGTGTTCTGCACGTGATGACATGTTGTGTAAAAGTAGAAGGGTGGAATTTTTTGACTTCACTTCATTGATTTGTAGCCAGCTTACTGCTGTGTGTGATTGCTTTAGTAATATTTAAAAATAAAGAATTGAAATAATAAATGGAATAATAAATTAAAAAAAAAAAAAAAGGAAATGCACTCGCTGAACTTCAAAATACTGAGAGTTCCATAAGCATTGTTACAAGTATGGCGTGACTTGGAGAAGACAAAAAAGTAGATACGGAGGGCACACATATCTGAAATGCACCCTGATTCCATAATTGTACCTGCTGCTTTTCCCGTAGGCCCTGGGTGACACTTTCTTTAATGCAGTAATCCAAAAATCATGTTATGTTGCCTTGGGGAATCAAATATAGCGAAGCAGCGTCAATCCTATTTTCTAGAATGCAACCAGTGCACCTTATTTTTCTAAGATTTGTCTTAACACAGTGGATTATCATTGCCCCCTGAAAACCTGTGCATCACAGAAATATTGGGCTCACATATCCCCAGATATTTGTACAATAATCCACTGCTGCTTCCACAGACCAGACAAACAAAAATGGGCAACACATACATACATGCATACAGAAGCATTCAACACTGAGAGTCACATGACGACATCACGCAAAGTAGACCCTGATAGTTTTATGCAATGTGGGGTATTTTAATGTATTTTGAGAAATTCAAATGGGCTGCATGCATATAGAGAGAAATCCTGCAGGTCTCACTGTCTGACTAGTTACACACGAAGAACATTCCCATTTCCTGTTCATTTCCTCTGCTAGACTGACAAATGAAATTGCCTACGTGACATCAAACATGAATATATTTTACATATTCAGCATGACGTTCTTTAGGTATGAATCTTCCTTCCATTATAAAAGTGCAGCTGTTATTTTAGAAAAAGAAATGCTCCCCGATCAGACAGGAAGCCCTTGTGCTGTTTAAAACATGAAGAAAATGGTGGAGACAAGGAAATAAGGAGAAGACAAAGTAATTGATGAAAGCAGTATGAACCCTTATGGAAATTCATGAAGCTGTCACCTGTGTATCTTTGAAGACAGCAGCATGTCTGTAACATAAGCTGTCCTGGCGTAAAGACTATTGCTTTGATTAAATGTTTGCAATTCTTGCACACTGGAAAATATACTGGGGGACATTGTTGATAGATTTGTGAAATAAATTCTTTCCAATAAAAATGTTCTTGAGGATGATGATTTGCGAAGGAGCGCATTGCTGGCATGGTGCACATTGCACTCGCTCCTTTTCCCAGCACCCCTCCCTCCAGGGGTCTCAGTGGCAAGGATCTCTAATGAGACTTACGTTATTAATCCTTGCAATGGGGTACATGAATTCACTCCTGAGCAAAGGCTTCTGCAGCCTCTTTGGCCCATAAAACCTGGAATGCATTCCTTTCATGTGCTGTGTTGATGATCTACTCTGACAACAATATGGTAAGACTTCCCTTCCCCTGTCGTGAGGGCCCTGGCCCGGGGCCAAAGAGGGTCATCTCAGACACACTTGGACTTTTATGGGTGGTCAAAAAACATGCTGACAGGTCACAAGTGGGAGCTCCTTTAAGAGTAGACCTACACATCTACCTCATTTGGAATTAGTTTATTTATAGGTGGCCTATAAATCAGGTTTATTTTGTTTTTTAGTTTTGAAATGGCAAGCACGTCTTGGAGGTCACTTAGGTAAACCTACACACTTTAGACCACGGTCATTAAAACTATAATGCTATGTGGTTGTTTTACCGGGAATTTGAAATAAAGCTGTAATGCACAATAAGCAGCTGTGAAATAATTCATACACAGGAAATTTTTATGTATCTCATTGGCACTTTGCCACGGATGAAGGCTCTGGACCAATGCTGGTTACATGAGAGTAAAATTTCCCTAAAAATGATGCTCTCTTTTACACCAATAACCAGTAAAAAAAAGGAAAAAGAAACAAGGTCCTATAAAAAGAAAGGCTATAACGCAAGGTTGTACTAATAAGGTGTTGACAGCTCAAGTGTAAAATACATGACTGCGGCTTAACTACAAATCCAGCTTCTTTTGAACTGACGTTTTACCCGCTAATTTTAAACTTAGCATATAAGTCAAAAGAAAAAGGACTGGACATGAATTTCTTTTTCTTAAAAAAAACAAAAAAAAAAAACAACAACCCATAAGCATAATGTTTAGTGCTTGTGAGTTTTGTTTAGAAACATGTTTCATTTTCAACCTCAGAGGACCATGATGATTTTCAAAAGGCATCTTTCATGTGTTCTGATTTTTCACCTTTTTGCATCCTGCTGCGTTCACTCAATGCTTCAGGGATTCATGCAACAATCAGTGGAAAGTAAAAAAAAAAAAGTATAATTTTACAGCTTTCCCAGATGAATTCTGTTTCTTACAAACAGTAGAATGAAGGAGACAGTTAGTGAAAATCAGCATATATACACGCTGTAGATAGTGGCAATATCTGCTGCGAAATAGGTCAAAGTAAATAATCTAACAGGTTTCAAATCGTTTGAAAAATGCTTGATCTCACTTGTCAAATGTTTTGTGTTTCCACTTTCCGTCTCTCTGCAGAAGCCTGCAAAGAGTCTCAGTCCTGACTGACAGGCTGTGTGCTGGATGCATGCAGCTCTGGTCCCCTGATGGCCCAATAGCTCTTATGGCTCTTCTATCCTATTTATGACACGAGCCAATCTGCCTCCAGCCGAGATTCTCCCTCAGCTTTTCACATATTTGTATCCCCATTTTCCCCAAATTCATCTCACCCCCTGTCACCCACCCCCCTCCTCCAGCTTTCTTTAAGACTCACACGTGCACAAACTACACAGGACGCACGAACACAGCACACGAAAAACCCGAGTTGATTTGAGGATGATGTAGAGTGATAAACTAGTGGAAAGAGTGAGAGGTAACCGACTGCTCGCTGATCTTGTACAGTGTCATTTTAATATAAGCAGCTGTTGGGACGTTATCCAGTGTCCTCATCAGTCACTAGAGAGCGCTGTCCGTGCCACTGTTTTGTTTTTTTTTTGTTTGTTTGTTTTGCTTTGTTTCTTTTTTTTGTTTGTTGTTGTTTTTTTTGTACAGGCCTCCGTACAAAACAGCGTCTTGTTGCCGGACCCGTTCCTCTGATTTCATCTGATGGTACCTTCCACAATCTCTTCATTCAAGAACCATATATTTGATTTTAATCTTTGGGAATCAACGATTTATTATTATTAATCAACATGTGTGATTAAGGCAGAGCAGATATGTGCATCTTTACCCGTTTTTCTCTGTTGTGGGCATTTACCTGGTATAAGTGAATGTTTAAAAATAAATAAAAAAATCATGTTAGGGGATATTTATTTGGTTAAATGCTTTTAACTCTAGCATTAGACGTAAAGAGAAAAATGTAAAGATAAAGAAATAAACAAATAGACTAAATAAATAAATACATAGATAAATAAAAACATAAATAAATTAAAAAATAAAAAGAATACCTTAAAAAAAACTTTCTCAGCTTTAAAAAATGCTGAATATAGTGCCGTGGTAAATTTGGTCCATAGAAATTTTACATGTCCCTTATAGGCTTAATTTAGGCATATTATTTATCGAGAAATTGAATCAGGGAATCGATCCAAATTCAGCTCGTGGATGTTACTTTAATATTTAATAGATTGTGAAATGTTAAGACCCAATGAGGGAAATATAAAAGGTGCGTTTCTGGTGTTTAATGCTTTGGTCAGTAAGCAATAACGTTCCCTTTAAAACACACACACACACACACACACAAAATAGTAAGAAAAAAAATCTATTTAGATTTTCCACTCTTTATTTTCGATAATGATAAAGAATAAAGATCGTCCTTCTCCACTAATAATCTGGGAGAGAAAAAACTTGTCTGCAAATAAATCTATTGACTTCACTGCTTTTTTCTCTCTTTTTTTTTTAAAGCACAACTTTAAATGCGCTGTCTTTTAATAATTTCAGAGCTACATTCTATAATTTTTTATTCATTTTATTATTTTTTATTCAGTACTGAAGCGACGGAGTCCAATTATAGGAAATAAGGTGCACATGTGATGTTTTTTTTCTTCCCCTCTCTGCGTCGGGGTGTTTGCTGGTGAAGCGGGGTCTCGGCATTTGCTGCTAAGCGAGGATAAACTCTTCCAGGGTGAGTCGTTGAAAATGTCTTAAAAGACTTAACGGATTTGAGTAGTTTGTTGTCATGTTGGATGGTCACGGCTGAAGTCGAAGCACGCCGATTTTAGGTGTCCGACACTGCAGCGCGCGCGCTGGTTGATGTTGCGACCGCTTGAATCTTGGGTTTTCCAGGCGAGACTATCAAAAAAAATCATATAGGCACATATTCTAATTTATAGCCTACAGCAAACACAGAGTTTTTTGTTTGTTTGGTTGTTTTGTTTTTGCTTTTTTTTGGTGCAGACGCTGACTGCTTTTTTTTTATAAAGCTAAAACATCACGGATTTAAATTGCGATTAAATAATCTCTTCTCACTTGAGTCAAATCCACGTTTGCATGGGTGCAAAACGAAAGTAGAAAATGCTTTCTTTTTGATCCAATATTTCCCACTACTATAGCCTAATTGAATTAGAATTGCGCGGCTATTGGTTAAAGAGAGGGTTAGTGCTCCTGTGTGCCTCTCCAAAAGCTCCTCCCCTGACGTTTACAAACGTGTGTGTGTTCATGTGTGCAGAGCTGCATCTTATAAGAGCCACTGAGCATCACAGATCCGATGTGAAAATCTGTAGTTGAGGAGAGGCTGTAACCTCCCATCAGTCGCAGGGGGAGGAGGGCTGCAGAAACAAGAGGCATCCGGGGCGCCTGTGGCACCCGCTTTGCTGAGATTCACTCTTTGGACTTTTGAAACTTATTGCAAGATCTTTATTAGAAGAAAAAAAAAAAGGGAGAAAACAATGCAGTTAGAGAACATCCTCCCCACATCTAGCATTAATCTACCCAAGACGTTTTACAATCTGTCCTCGTCGGACAGTGCCAACAACAGCCCGAGGCCGTCGTCGCAGCTTGAATACCAAGAAGTCGACCGGACTGATTCTAGCAGCGCTCCAAAGAAATATCTGAGCGGGGTGGGGAACGGGATGCTGGGCGAGGGGGAAGGAGACACTTTCAGTAAGGCTGATGGGAGGAAGGGCTCCCCGGTGCTCGGCGAGGACGAGCTGACGAGCGGTCGGCGGTACAACATAGACGAACTTGGCTCTGACAGATACTTCATCTCGTCGTCCCAGGCGAGCTCCGACATGGCAAGCCCCTGTTCCCTCTTTCCCTATGCAGGACAGACCGGGTCGGTGTACACCGGGTCCAGCGGCTCCAGATACCCAGCTTCACTACATTACGGATCCGTCCTGCCTCCCGCGGGCTTCTCTTCTCCGTCCGTGTGCAGCGGTCGGACCCAGTTCAGCAGCGGTGGGTACCAGTTCGGCCAGGGTGCGGGCTGTTTGTACCCCTCGTATCCCGGGACGGGGACGGGCATCGGCTCCATGTCTCTGCCGGGGCCTGCAGCCGGAGCCAGGGCGCAGGTCTACCTGTGCAACCGGCCTCTGTGGCTGAAATTCCACCGACACCAGACGGAGATGATCATCACCAAACAGGGCAGGTAAGCAGAAAGGCCTCACAGTGGCAGGATAAAACTACGTTTTAGTTGTATTTTTTTTTCTCCCTTAACCTCCACTTGTATTTAAATTTAGACATATTGGTCTCTCTTTTTTCAAACTTATTTTTTTAACGCATTAGTGCAGATTTACGCTCGCAAATTCAACATCTGGAATTTGGAGTTTTAAGTTTTCGTTTTTAAACGCGCCACGAGCTCAGAAAGTTAAAGAGCCGGAAATTTAGCCCGCTTTTGTATTCTCTTTTGCAGACGGATGTTCCCCTTCCTCAGTTTCAACATCACCGGACTCAACCTCACGGCCCATTACAACGTCTTTGTGGAAATTGTTTTGGCTGACCCGAATCACTGGCGCTTTCAGGGAGGAAAGTGGGTCACTTGTGGAAAAGCAGACAATAATATGCAAGGTGAGTTACATAATTAACGAAACCTCTCTTTTCCTCCCACTGCTGGCAAATTTAGATTTTTGGTAATACTTCAAAATAAAGCGTCAGAAAAACAACTTTTCACTTGTTATTTTTAGACTACTCAAACCTATGAATTAAATAAAACTGAGCACCTTTTTATTATGATTATTATTTAAGAAATTACTATTTCAGGTGTTTTAAGGCCTCTTTTATTGCAGACACTTTAAAATGTGAAATTCTTGCATAAAATGGGCCTGTCTTTTATTTTTCTCCACAACAAATGGATCCTTTATTTATTTTTAATACAATGAATGTTTTAGATGATAATATAAGCACTAATTTTATAAATAGGCTACAATTTTAAGAAGAAAATCTTATTACAAATTGGATTATTTAAATGAGAATTGGATTAAAGTCAGAGGCCTTCTCAGCAATTCACTGATGTTTTAAGAAAATATTGATCATAAAATCAAAATGATTGGCAATCCTTTTCTGAGTTTCTACATTTATAGCACAAATTTATAAGAATAATTAATTATGAAGACGTGTGGAAGAGAAAAATTAAATGTATTAATTATTACACATATCCATTCATATAGGCCTATCCCCTCCTTTCTTTTTCTCTTTTTTTTCTTTTTTACATCTAAGTAATGAAGGGTTTTCTTTTTCAGGTAACAAAATGTATGTTCATCCTGAATCCCCAAACACTGGTGCTCACTGGATGAGGCAAGAAATCTCTTTTGGCAAGCTGAAGCTGACCAACAATAAAGGAGCCAACAACAACAACACACAGGTTAGACATTTATTTTCACACGCTTGCATTTCCAGAATGGACAGCAACTTGCAGTATTGTTTTTATTTTGAATTATTTCGGCAGTTCATTGGATGATTTGATATTTGGCAATTTTAAATAAATGAAAATGACCTAAAGCCGACCTACTTTTTAAAACGCATAGCGCTGTGCTCATTGCCTCTTTTCAATTTTCAGATGATAGTCTTGCAGTCGCTTCATAAATATCAGCCTCGGTTACACATTGTGGAGGTGACAGAAGACGGAGTGGAGGACATGAGCAATGAGGCCAGGACTCAAACATTCACCTTCCCAGAGAACCAGTTTATAGCTGTCACAGCTTACCAGAACACAGATGTAAGCTTTGTTTATTTTTTTGGTCTTAATTTTTCTTTTCTTTTTACATATATTTATTTATATTTACAGCTTCTCCTGTCGTGGGATGCACATTATTTACACAGCATTTCTTTTTGTTTGTTTCAGATTACACAGCTGAAGATCGATCACAATCCATTTGCAAAAGGCTTCCGTGACAACTATGACTCGTATGTGTCTTGCACTTCATGCATTGTGGTTGTTATGTTTTTCATGTGCTGCACCCTATGTTGCGTTGTTGTGGATGTCTATACGGCGCTTCACATCTTTTTTCTATGTGCATTTGTTTGTTTCTTCAACAGGATGTACACAGCCCCAGAAAGTGACAGGCTGACTCCGTCACCAACAGACTCCCCTCGCTCTACCCAAATCGTACCCGGTGCCCGCTACGCCATGCAGCCTTTCTTTCAGGACCAGTTTGTCAACAACCTGCCTCAGAACCGCTTCTACACTGGTGAACGGGCTGTTCCTCAAACCAACAGCCTTCTCTCCCCACAGAGTGAGGACGCCAGTGCGGCTGCTTCTGCCCAGCGCTGGTTTGTCCCCCCAGTCCAACAGCCAAGCTCCAACAAGCTTGATCTCACCTATGAAAATGACTATTCCACTAGTAGCCTACTGTCATACGGCATCAAGCCTCTATCCCTGCAGACATCCCATGCCCTCAGCTACTATCCAGACTCGGCCTTTGCCTCCATGGCGGCAGGCTGGGGCACTAGAAGCTCCTATCAGCGCAAAATGACCACGGGCCTGCCCTGGTCCCCTCGTCCAAGCCCCCCAGCCTTCCCAGAGGACCAGCTGGGGGCTACAAAAGAAAAGCTGCCTGATGAGAACGCACCACCCACCTCAACCTGGATCGAGACGTCCCACTCGCTGAAATCAGTGGACTCTATCGATTCCGGTGTGTACTCCATGGTGTGCAAAAGGCGCAGGATGTCTCCTGGGGGCTCCAGCACAGAGAACTCCCCTACCATCAAGTGTGAAGACTTGACTTCGGAGGATTACAACAAGGACAATCCAAAAGGCATGGGTTATTATGCATTCTACACAAGCCCCTAAGACTGTATTTAAGCAAAAGAAAAAAAAAATAATTCTTTGGTTTATCATTGAGTGCTCTCCATTCCATGTTAATGTTTTTTTTTTTTCTCTTTTCTCTAAAGGTGCCAAAGCTTAATGTTTCCCCAAGCAAGCTGCACAAGGTTATTTTTCCAGGCCAGTCCCTCTCACATGAGCAGAAACATGCATAGTGATTTGTTGTTTTTGAAAATGCATGTTGAGTTTAATTCAATTATTTTTACAATTTCTTTTAAACAAAGTGATTTCTATTCCCCCCTCCGTATTTAAGTCATTTTTGTTGTACTGTATTCGTGCACTTTAGAATGTGATGTATCTTGTACAAACTGTCTTCATGGAGGTGTTATTAAATGGATAATAAAATGGCTTTTCATTAAGCATAGTCAGAACGTCTTCCTCACTTTATTCATATGTTAAAGAAGCAACGAGCACTATTGAGACAGGGTATTTGCAACACTTGCAAATAAAAAATGGATCAAATATCTAAACTGAAATAGAACATATTTGAGTAAAATATAAAAAAAAGTTGCATTTCTTGTTATGCTTTGAATTAATTTTATTTATAATTTCATAGAAGCCTCCAGTATTGACAAAATTAGATGTTTCAATGCAAGAAGGTATGAATGGACAATTTCATCAAATTTTTAAGTCACTTATACAAGCTTATATAACAAATCTCTTATAAGGAATATGACAGTAAATGCTGTTCAAATTAATTTAACGTCCAGTTCTTTCAATATGCCTTTACACGAATAAACGGCTTACTTTATTAAAGGATTTACTTCTATAATGTTCACATCAGCCAAGTGTCATAAGTACAAAGAATCACAACAACAGAGGACTTTAGGCCCATCAAGTCAAAGTTGAATTAAATCCATAATAAGTTTGCATTTTCTTGCTCCTTGCTCTTCTAAATACAAAACTGAAATTCCTGAAATAATGCAGAAAAGCGCTGAGCAATGCTTTCCGTGAAACAAACGCCTGTCACGCGGCAACACCGCAGCTCATAATTCAAGTGAGCAAAGTGTGATTTAAATATGAGATTTACAAGTCTTTCACGGCACTATTCACAACATAGATCCAATTATGTGATAAGCACATAACAACACACAGTCCCACTATTCATCTTGTTGTTGCCATGGTGTTTTCACACATTTTATAATTTACCTAAGTAATGCAACTGCATGTGAGGCTTGTATATTGGGAAACATGAAAACGCATTAAAAGAAAAGTAGTCCAGCAGCCATCTATCGATGGGTTGCATTCAGCTCAACACCTCTATTTATATTGTACATCTCTGGTCTTTCCAAAAGTGCATTACTGAAGATAAAAATCTACGAAAAGAGAAGTCATAATATTCACACAGAGTGCTTGGCTCATGTTGTAGGCACCTGCTTTCTTCAACAAAAATACTTCATATCCTCCCCTATGAGCAAACCATTTGAATTGATTTACACACTCAAATTCTAATTAATTCTGTTGTCAGACTCCTTGACAAAGTGAGGAGTCTGACTAACTCCAATTAACACCTCCTAACAAGGTAGAGTGTTTGATTACCCCGACCTCTCAGGAAAGCTGTAAGAAGAAAGCTCTTGGGTGAGGGGGGAGGTTCGGGCCTGGAGAATAAAAATGTTTTCACTTTCGCCTGTCAGCAAATTGTATTTCAGAACATGTGGCGATGTTTTTCTTCCCTTTTTTTTTTTTTTTTACATGTTTTGACCTCTGTTGATAATTTGTTGTGATGTGGACAACAGCTATCAAGCTTAT
Organism: Arrhamphus sclerolepis; assembly: GCA_037176975.1. Classification (NCBI taxonomy): domain Eukaryota; kingdom Metazoa; phylum Chordata; class Actinopteri; order Beloniformes; family Hemiramphidae; genus Arrhamphus; species Arrhamphus sclerolepis. The sequence goes on from JBAMYA010000003.1 coordinate 2,337,797, forward strand.
AAATGGACAACAATGGCACCCATACTTGCAGGGAAGGAGACACGAGAGCGTGACTGTGACATCAAAGAGGGATATGGGTCTAAAAGTAGATATTATAGATTAGCAGTCACAATCTACAAAACAACCTTTTTTGCACTCTAAATAACTGACTTTTAAACTTGCTATTTGTGCTGTCATTATGTTGCAGAATAAATCAGAACAAATGATTTTTGCACAGTAACTCCTTTCCTGGGTGCAACCCTTGTTGCCAATAATACACCATTCTGTTTAAATGTATTGTCAAAGGTATGTTGACCCACTGACGTCGGTATTGCATTGATATCGACATCCATCTGTTTTTGAAACAATCAATATAGGTCTGCAAAGTTCTGCCGGAAAGCTCAATAATAGGGGATTCTTAAGAAAATCCCAAAACAAGTCAATAAGTAGAGACTTTGTCAGCTATTCATGCAAGAAGTACAGTAATCAATAGACAGCGCAACAGCATGCTTCCAGAAATTAAACTCATGTTAACTTAAAGGAGATATGTGCATTGGGATAACAGCTCAAGTGACGGCTGCTGTTAACATTTCTGACAGTAATTGGTTAAGTTTTGTTGTCACGTCAGCAACACAGGGCTTGAGAGGAACAGCCGGTGGCTTCTGTGATTTGCAGACGATGAACCATGCAAGTTTAAAACTTGAGCTCTGTTCTTCTTATTTCATGCGTGTGCATGAATAGTCGCATGTTCTTGCCCTTCCCTTAGGCTGTCCTCTGGCTACCATGTTGAGAGTTCGTGTAAGGAGGGCAAAGAAGGCTTTGGAGATTTTGTACCGAAGGAGTGGTGACATCTAAACACAGATGAAGGCCCGAGGCTGTTTCCTCACCTTCAGTCACACACTATTACTGCTCTCACTGGCTAAATGCAGCCACAGGCAGACGTGTGTCTGGGTCAAAATTTTTAAAAGTAGCGTCAGGCGCGACTGAGATAGTAGCAATTATTTTTCCTCATCACCATGTATTTTCCCCTTTAACATGTTGATAAATGTCACCTTTCTTAAATAATTATCAAGCCAGTTAGAATTATGTAGAATTGCTCCTCAGGGACAGTTTGTGTCTCGTGTGGCCACTCTGTTGTTTGGGATGCATTCACTCATTATCTTCTTCATCATTTTGCATTTTGCAAAGGATTGATATTTATGTATCTTGATGTTAATGCCATTAGTCTACATGAGTTAGAGCCAGTATTTATAATTGCATATGAAATGATGCACACAGTTTTCTTTCTCCAGTCCAGTCTACGCTTTTACACTGCACTTCCATTTACATCAACACAAAAACACATTCAGGCACCAAAAGAAGCTGTGTAATTTATTCCACTGCCTCCTTTTGATTGTTTTCATCAGTAGTCGATGAGGCAGGTGGATAAGCTATAATGCTAGTACAATGCACACAGGTCTGTTGGAGTGTTACCCTTTGCAAGTTAGCAGGGCCACAACAGTTTTGAGAGGAGTATTAAATACCCCTTTTCAATCACCATGAAACTGGTGCTGGACTGATGCTAGAGCCAGTTCAGAGCTGGTTCTACTTTGGAGCCTTATAAGAACTGGTTTGCTTTTCCACACATAGAGAACCACTTCAGAGCCACGTCATGACATCATCAGATCTCATCGATTGCTGAACCTCCTTCACTGAACTTAGAATTTCTGTAGAAGACCAGAGATGACAGTGTTTTCATTCAAAAACTGTCTCAAATTTGTCAGTCTGTCTTTAAAAATGTTGTTGTAGTTGGTGTTTGTGAAACAAAAATAGTTTATTCACAAAATAGTAATGGGGATTACTTTAGACAGCACAGAGACCTTGGAATGAGTTGTACCTATTGGTTCTTACTTCGACTGCTTCCCTCCTATTGTTATTTGTGAATTAATGTCAGTTGTTTCTCACTCAAAACCATCAACATGTTTACTGGGCCCTATTCATTAAAATCTTTCTAAAGAAATGTTTCCCATGATAGGATCTGTAATCCTGGATCTGCTCAATGCAGCACTTATAACCAGATATGTACCAGAATTTTTTAAGATTAAAGTAATTAAACCTCTACTCAAAAAAATACATTTGAATTCTGAATATATAGGCTACAGGCCTATTTCCAACCTTCCTTTTGTTTCTAAAATGATTGAGACAATTGTTTCAGATCAGCTAAATGATCATCTTTGTAGAAACAATATAAATTATGAGATTTAGTCAGGTTTTAGACCTCATCATAGCACAGAAACTGCACTGGTCAAAGTCACCAATGACCTTCCCATGGCTTCTGACAGTGGATCTGTATCTGTTTTTGTCCTCTTAGACCTCAGCACAGCATTTAACACCATTGACCACAAGATTCTAATTAACAGATTAGAGCAGATTGTTGGACTTAGCGGAATGGCATTAAAATGGTTAAAGTCATATTTATCAGGCCAATTTCAGTTTGTCCATTTAAATAATGATTGTTCCAGTCGTACTAGTTTCAGCTGTGGAGTAACTCACACTTTTCTCTTTAAACATGTTTCCTTTAGGACACAGCATTAGGAAGCATAACATAACTTTTCATTGCTATGCAGATGATACTCAACTGTATTTATCCTTGTGACCACATGAAGCTAATCAAATAGCCTTATTAAATGCATGCATTAAAGACATGAAGACTGGATGACTGGAAATATCCTGCTTTTTGCTTCAGATAAAACTGATGTTATTGTAACTGGTCCCAAGCACCTCCAGTAGGCATTCTTGAGCTGTACATTTAATTTAGATCACATTACCATAGCTTCTAGGTCTACTGATAGGAAATTCTGTGTCATTTTTAATGACTTTGATGTCTTAACTCTCATGTGAAACAGGTCACAAAGTCAGCTCTCTTTCATTTGCCTAATATCAGGAAAACTAGAAACATCCTGACTCAAGGAGATGCAGAGAAATTAAACTAAGCCTTTGTTACCTCTAGGCTGGATTATTGTAATGTATGATTTTCTTGCTGTATAAATGGTCTTGTTAAAAATCTTCAACTGGTCCAAAATGCTGCAGTATGAGTACTAACCAGAACTGGATATAGAGATTACATGTCACCAGTTCTAGCTTCATGACATTGGCTCCATGTTAAATTTAGAATCAAACTCAAAATATTACTTCTCACATATAAAGTCTTGTATGATAAAGCTCCAATATATATATAAAAATCTCATACTGTCCTGGTAGAACCCTCTGCAGGAATGTAGGTTTACTTGCTGTTCCAAGAGTCTGTAGGTCTAGAAAGGGTGGCAGAGCCTTTAGCATTCAGGCTCCTCTATGATGGAATCAACTTCCAGCCTCAGTCCAAGAGGGAGACTCCGTCTCCTCATTTAAGGTTAAACACCTTACTTTTTGATGAAGCCTTTAACTCTACATTCTCTTAAACCACCTCCTGGTTATGCTGCTATAGGCCTAGGCTGCTGGGGGGAGTCCTATTGTACACTGAGCATCTTCACCCTGTTGTCTTCTCAATCTCAGATTGTCCTGAATCATTTCATAGAATCAGCATTGTCTGTCTTTCATAGTCTTGGTCTGTTCTGTCTTCTCCTGTTTCAGGTGCTGTCATGGTAATGTTGTGCTCCCTTTGCCTACCAAACCTTCCATCTTCTGACCATTCTAGCATTTATCTGCATCTGTCTACTGGATGTAATTGTGGGATGTCCACTGGTGTGGCCGGCCTGCAGTCAGACCCTTTGATCACATATTTATATATTATGATACCAGATACTTGTATATTTTGTACCACATATATTTTTGTACCTCTCCCCCCTCTCTCTCTCTCTTCATCTTCACTGTTCTGTGTCCCTTTCTATTTCTTTCTTTACCCAGCTGGCTATCAGCAGGATGGTTAGCTCTATGACTGAGGCGGTAATACTCAAGGTTTCTTCCCAAGAGCAAGTTTTTTCTGTCCAACTATTAGGCTTTGCCATTTGCTCGGGAGTCATGCCACAATTTATAGCTGCTGGTTTGAGTGTTTTCCATAAATACCAGCAGGTGATATTAAGACATCTTTAAAATTAAATAAATAAATACAAGTTTAAAATGAAGATCCAAGCACTGCTGTTAAATTCAGCTTCATTGTTCATAAACAGTGATCGTCAGTTCAAAATGCTGCTTATTTTTTATGAACGCAGCTTCAAACAGGAGTTCTACTCACTGTGAAGCAGACATAGATTGTATAGAAGCAGGTATATATTGTATATACCAGCGGATGTAAGGCACCGTATGAAACATCCAGCATCTTCCAGCTTCAGAGCGTTCAATAATGTAGAGCATCCAAATGCTGACATTTATTTCTAAACACTAATAAAAAGGTAATTTATTCCCGATATGAGTGGATCCATCAACACCAGCGGGGGATTATGAAACACCATCCATCCATCTATTATCTATACCCGCTATTTCCAGTGCAGGGTCACTGGGGTCTTCTGGAGCCTATCCCAGCTCACTTCAGGTGAAAGGCAGGGGTAATACTGAAACACCAGCAATGTATATTAATGAAGAGTTAAACTTAGTTGAAAACAGCAACTGTGAATCACATTCTCTGCTACGTGTTGGAGAAGCGTTCACAAATCCCAACTGCTGATTTTAAAACATTAAAAGTTGGTCTAATGTTGTCTGAACATAGTTCAGGAAAACAATCTTTCTTCAATCCTCTGCTGTAAAATTTTAAAGCCTATCCATTGTCATTACTTTATTCTTTTATTCTTTACTGGCTCAACACATACGTGACCTTAACAATGACATTCTTTGTTTTGGTTGGTAAACCAATCCTGTCCTTCACCAGAGATATAACTGGTTCTTCCTTGTAGCCCAACAAGGGTTAGAGACACGTAGCACCGGATTTCCTGGCTCCAAGCTGGTTCTTTTGCTGCAGCCAGCCGGCAGTTGAAAAAAAAAACTGGTGCTAAGTCTGGCACTAGCTCTGAACTAGCACTGGAAACGCTTTGGTGGAAAAACCCTATAAGTGTTGGCATAGAGCATGGAGGTGAAAGAAACTGGAGGTGCAGAGGGGCCTCACATCAGTGCCCTTAGATGACATGTGCAGCAAGCAGACAGTGCCTTGATTCACTGGTGCATGGATAATGATGGAGAGTATCCCATGGCTAAGCTGCACTTAACAGCACATTGATTTCAAACCCCTGCCTTCCCTCCAGAGGGCAGTGGAACGCACCTCAACAGGTCGGACCCCCTCCCCTACTTACCCTCTTCCCACATTCTCCTTCTATTCACCACCACCATTTACCATCTCCACAACTTACCCCTCCCGCTACCTACCCACCCTTGTGTCAATTTAGGTATGCTATGCTAGCCACTGGGCTGAACCTTCCCCCTCTCCAAATGTCCCCAAGGAGTTGCATAGGATTCAGTGGGCACTGAGGCTCCCACAAGACCCTAGTCTTGAAAGCAGTGTTTGGGGTAGGACATGCAGAGGCATTTAGGTGGAAAAGATCTGCGGCCAAAATCAATGCATTGGCACTTTGATGGAGCGCTCTGACAGATTTGGGAATTTCACATTCTCTCCTTTCTCTCCTGGCACCCTCAGAAGCCCTCACCACTGGAGAAAAACAACATCCACTAAGCCGTATGGGAAAGAAGTTCTCTTAATTTCATCACTTTTGGGAGAAAATGCGACACAATCAATATGAATTTTGTGGTTTGCACCTGCAACCATATATTCTACATCTTACCATTAGTTTCAGCTGTCAGCTAAATTAGAAATAGCCTTCGTACAGATTCTAAGAGTTCAATAGCGAGGACCTGTTTCTTTAAATTCATTCCTGATAACATTTGACATGGAGATGATTTTTTTTCCCCCGGCACAATAAGTGTAATGCACTTCTCACTTCTCTCCAATTTCTGTTCCAGAAGAAGGAAAAGTTTCTTTGTCATTACATACCACAGCTTATAATCTGTATCTCTTTATGCAAGTCCCAGCACAGTTGGATGCCGATGTGGTGTTTCTTCCTCAAACGTCTGACTCATCTCTCAGCTGCATGATGCATGTTTCAGGCTCAGTACACAGCACACTTCTTTGTGCGCTAATGGGCTCTCAGCATCTTTAAGATTCAGGGTACAATTAAGAGGTGATAGTTTGATCTCCCACCTCGCGGTTCTATTTCTGAGCTGCCATGTGATTATGCTGGAAGTTGATGGGAAGATGAGGAATAGACTCTATTTAAAGAAAGATGCCAATGATCACCTCTGAAGAACAAACTTCTTTGGTTGTTTGCAGCCATCTTGCTGCATCACAACTCTACTGTGTTCCACTGCAGTTAGATTTAGGGCTGCAACGACAAGTCAACTTAATTGATTACGACGCAGTTGATTACATCGACTACATAAATGCATTGACTTGCACAGAATGCGTTGATGCATCATATACACACACACAACACGCTGACAATGGTGAGTAAAAGTGGTGTACATGTGCTGAATTAAACTTTTACCTCCAAAAACAGGTTTCAAGCATCTCAGTTTTGGGAATTTTTTTAAGAAGAAACCTCCCAAAATGATGCTCTGCACACTCTATAAAACTGAAATAGGTATCAGAGCAGCAAAACTACTGTACAGGAGCATCTCAAAAGAAAACATCCTGTAGTTTTCCAACCTCAAAGTGACAGCACTAAACTTTAAACTTCTCCTTATTTGTATTCACGATAGCAGTATGATCCACATCATTAGTTTCGGTCAGGTTTTATGCCAGATGCCCAACAGGCGACTGGAATTCACACTTGGCAGTGTATTTTCCGACTGTTGGATGTTTACCATTGTGAGAAGAAACAAAACAATCTGGTAAAAATCAAAAATAGTGGCCGCAGAGCAGTCAAGGCAGGTTTTCTGACACCATGTTTGATGTTCACTGCGATTAAAAAAAAAAAGATCATACAGCCCGACTTTAAAATATGGTTTAACCATAACACTGAGGTACAATTATAGAACGTTGCTATTATGAACATGTCGCCAATGGATGAGGAATAACCTGTAACGCGCATGCGCGGATCATTACCAAAGTATAGTGCACACAACAGGACAATAGAAACACGTGTGAACACAGCGAATTGTCTACACAGACAGTCAGTTCTAATTCGCATATTATTATAATATGCAATGAAATGCTTTGCTCTTTTGGTTGGGCAAAATTTATGTCAAATATATTGAGTATCTGTATAAACTACAGCTCTGAACAGTTTTTGTTTTTTTGTGACTGAATAAGTTGTGTCACTTTTTCACATTTAAAAGTAATAACTTGTGAGAATGGTAAAATGCATTTGTTGGTATTTAACAGAATTATGAAAAGAAAAGTGGGGGAATAGATCATTAGATCAACTGAAAAAATAAATGTTAGATTAATCAATTAGAAAATAACTGTTCGCGACAGCCCTAGTTAGATTCATGAGATGCATGCTGAAGATTATGTAACAATGCACATGGCAGTGTGTTAATTTCTCTTATTGTATAAATAACTTGATTTTTCAGGCTGTGTCTCATTGTTTTTTTTAAATGCTATATTGCATAGACTTCCATCAGCTATGTCATTAAAAAAACGTTGCAAAGCCAAAAGTTTATTACAACTTGCCATGTCATATCATATGATAGACGAAGGCTAAAATAGTTCCTTCAAAGCTAGCAAATTATTTAACAACGTTGTT
>JBAMYA010000003.1:2345581-2361829 GCA_037176975.1 Arrhamphus sclerolepis
ATCAAATGTGACTGAGCAGGGAAACATCTAAAACATGCAGGACAGTGTGCCTTGAGGACCAGGGTTGAAAAACACTGACTTAGAGCAGCAGCGGCAGCAACTGCAGGGACGTCCTGCAGTAAAACATCAGTCTGTCACATTCACATGTTTACTGCGTTCAGATCGCTGGTTGCTGCAGATTTGTCACCTGCACATTCATGTTGCAGATGTCCTGTTCCAACACATCCAAAAGGTGTGGTCGTATTCACTTTGACTCATGAAAAACTTAGATCACCTGAACCCATATTTACTTGCTTCCAGTGTTGTTGTTATTATTATTATTTATTATTGTTGTTATGCATTCAGTAAAAATAACATTTACCATTAGTCCACTCTGTCAACAGACACACCATCCCAGAGAGTACAGTTCATCTTGGGAACAGAGGATGATGATCTTGAGCACATGCCTCATGATCTCTTCACGGAGTTGGATGAGCTTTCCTTCAGAGATGGGAGTGCCACTGAGTGGAGAGAAACAGCCAGGTCAGAATGTGCTTGAACTGCTAACACAATAACGCTTTTACCTGTTTTTACGATCTATAGCGGCAAAAACCTAGTTCTTACTCATCTGGAGGTCATGAAATTTAACAGAATTGCTTGTTTGTGAGTTTTAAATTGTGGCATGAGTTGCTTGTTATTTGAGATATTATTTTCTGACTCAGAAAAAATGATCAGTATCTAGACAAACTTTGAGTGTGAGACTCATGTGCTGTACTTGTTATTTTATGTATTTGGAGAAGTTGGGCTATATGAGTCAGAAAAATGTATTCTATGACTTAAATTCATCTATTATGTTCTTTTCTCTGGATTCTTCTAATTTTTTTTTCAACCTGTTTTTACTTTTCAACAGATGGTTGAAATTTGAAGAGCATGTGGAAGATGGTGGGGAGAGATGGAGTAAACCCTACGTGGCCACATTGTCTTTACACAGCTTATTTGAACTGCGTAGCTGCATACTGAATGGCACAGTCATGCTGGATATGAGGGCCAACAGTATTGAGGAGATTGCAGGTAAATTGTATTTCACTGATACTACATCATAAGTAGTAGTATTGTAAAAAATGAGAACTGTGCTTTAGATATTAAGAGCCTGTTGTAATAATATGAATTCTTATTCTCATCTGTTTGTATGCATTGTGCTCTTTTCTGTGACTCAGACATGGTGATAGATAGTATGGTGGCCTCCGGCCAGCTGAAGGAAGATTTGCGCAACAAGGTGCGTGAAGCGATGCTGAAGAAACACCACCACCAGAATGAGAGAAAGTTAAGCAATCGCATCCCTCTGGTGCGCTCCATTGCTGACATAGGCAAGAAACATTCTGACCCACTTTTGCTTGAAAGAAACGGTGAGATCCTACAACGCACTCACATTTCTTCTTCCTCCATCTGCTTCACCATGGGGAAACTGTTCTTTAAAATCCAATGTTCAAATCCCTTACTGCCAGCGTAGGAGGTGGATAGTAAAAGTGAGTAAATTTTGGAGAATAATTTCAGTTCCCTCAGTGGAAGAGAAATTTGGGTGCCATTACATGTGTTAACCTGTATGGCTGGCCTGGCTATGGGGTTTGAATTAACGATTATTCTTTTCCCAAAGGCAACATTCTTGAAATAATGCTTTACCTGCAACTAGAGTGAGCACTGTGTGTGTTTATGAGTTATTTTTTCTGAATGGGCATGGCTAAAGGGTTGTTCATGTGTTGTGTGCATTGTGAGATTTTGGGTGAGCACTCTGAGCTTTTAACAGTGGATGACATGTCACATTGTCCACTTCTGTGCCTGTGGTTCATGTTTGTTTCACAATGTCATATCATTAAACTGCAAATATGAAAGGCCCAAATGATAATATCTCATTGGTAATAATTGTGGTGGTTGGAGTGTGAAAACTGTTATGACAATATGAACTTATATTGTGTAATATTTATGATTGGTCTGTCTGTGGTTGAACACTTGTTTGCTTACAGTGCACTGACATCCTGCTAACTCATCTTCTTCAGCATGCAAGCCTTTCAAAACTCAGGTTTGATTATATTTAGACACAGTATGTTATTGGTTTCTAAAGGATGCAAAATAATGTATCGTTTGCCTCTTGCAGACCTTCCTACACACATCACCATTCATTCTTCATAGTTCCTGCACACAGCTATGCTCTTAGCGCTCTTTTATGCAAGCATGAAGCTTTCTGACAACACCTCTGCCATGCTCTCTTTGCCCATCCTTTCTTGCTTTTTCTCCCTTTAGATACCATCCTTGTAATGTACCTCTACTTCATATGTTTATCCTTTCTGTTCCATCCCTTATTTCCTTACTCTCTCTTCACCTTTCCTCTATACCTTCCCTCTCCTTCTGTTCTTTGTCATTGTGTCTTCTTTTAGGAGAGGGCCTGTCCTCCTCACGCCTATCTCTCCACAAGCCAGGGGCAGCCTCTTCTGTCTCCAACCTCTCCCAGAGACGAGAGTCAAGAGTCTCCGTCCTGCTCAGCCATCTCCTGCCTTCTTCTTCCTACAACACTGGGGTGTCCCCAGGCCCCTCTCCCCTCAACACCCCTCAAACTACCCCTTCATCTTTTCGCCGTTCCTCTCAGAACTTGTCACAAACCCAGGGTGCAGGTCATGGCCCTCAAGGTATCCCAGAAGTGGTGGTATCTCCTCCCGAGGATGATGACCGACCAAACTCTGCAGAAGAGGACAAAGTATCACCACAGCTCAGCCGGCGAGCATCCTCAGCATTCCAGAACATTCAGCTTCTGCCCTTAGAAGGCAAATATCTGTGTAGCCTGCCAGTGTGAGTCACAGCTTGAACAGAGAACACTAGCACTAGCATGAAAGCTCTGCTGCCCTGTTAACCTCAAACTTTGCAGCCATTTCATCAATAACCCACAGCAAGGCTCACTTGCCAAGACACTACTTATCAGCAAGTGTTTGACACAACTCTCTTTTCCACCTCATACATCTGTTTCCTCTCTCTGTTCCAGTAAAAATACTCTTATAGGATTTTTTTTCCCTCTAAAATTTCATTTTCGTTTTTCCTATTCAGTCTGTCAACACATATGTTTCATCATCTGTGCGTTGCTTGGTCATCTCTCCTCTAATGCTTCCTTACTGCAGCTGCATGGCTTTCTTCCAAAACAATTTGCTTTCTCTTTCTCTCATCCTGCATAATTTGTTATGTGCCATTTTATTTTCACGTTCTTCTCATTAATCAAGTTGTTGGTCAGACAGGACACCTGGTTGAGATTTATTTGACATTTTTTGCACCTGACTAGTGTATTTCATCTGTTATTACAACTTGGTTGTCTGTTAGTAACGTGTTATACATAATGACAGCTGCACAGCATTTACTTTCTAGGCATTAAAGCCTATTGCTTATTCAGTTTTAAAACAATGCTGTGCACCTCATAATACTACTGATTTTACTTGTACAAGTACACTCTCCCAGTTAGGGTATTATTTGGAATATTTTTTCATTTTTGCTGGTCAGTTGTTCAGTGTGCTTAGAATAATTTCCTGTCATTCAGTTTCCTTTCATGATAAGCCTTTAAGTTTATGAAGTGATTTCAGATACAAAAAAGAAAATTATTGCCTTGGGACAGCAATAATTTTTAAAACTTAAATTAATTGGTGTGATGTATGATGTAAAGACTAACAATGCATCACAAATTCTTTCAGTTGGTATCTCCTACCCCTAGACGTTCCACTTTGAACCCAAATAGATGTTGTGCAATTTGTGCTTTTTACCATTGCATCATTTGGCAACCATTCCCTTTCTCTTCATCAATTCCTAAAAATAAACATTCTTTTACCTGATAAGAAGTGTAATCACACCATTGTGGGTAAGCAATCTAAAGTCCAGAAATAAGCCTGAGATGACAGTTGACGTGTTGGTACTCTGTGCACTATTACATTAGTTCCAACAGTGACATTTAGCTTTTTCCAAACCAAGCTTATGTGTATTTATTTTTAGAATCTCTGTGTGTTTACGCAAGTCTGTGTTTGATTTACTCTTTAAATGGCTCCATTTCAAAGTATGGGCCATTAATAACCAGCATTTCACTTGGTGGGAATCTGAAAGGTTGGGGTGTTCTTAAAATAGCATGAAAACTTCTGTAATTGGACTCTCAACTAGGAAGATATACAGCATTAAGAGGGAAGCATCTTGACATTAGTCTGGGGTTTACTTAGTGTAGAATTTCAATCTTTCAAACCTTTATATAATATAATGTATCTTGGTATAAAATTAAGCTTGAAAAAAACTTCACTGCTCTAAACTGTTGTCTCAAAACAAGAACTCTTTATTGTACATTGCATAATTGGAGTAAAATGTTTAAGGTTTGTGGATGCCTGTAATACTTAAGGTTATAGGATTTATATAGATTTTCTGTAAAGATATTGAATTATCTACGGGCTGTTACATACACATTTCAGCCATAACATTCAAGCCACTGATAGGTATTTGAAGAACACTGATCTCGTTACAACAGGACCTGTGAAGGGGTGAGTTATATTGAGCAGCATGGTATCAGTCCAATGCTGAAGTTAATTGGTCACTGGTGCGCCATTATGTTGGAACAGGAAGGGGCCATCCCCCAAAGTGTTCCCACAAAGTTGGGAGCATCAAATTGTTCAAAATGACTTGGTATACTGAAGCTTTGTCTTGAAGCAGTGCCTTTCACTGGAATTAAGGGGTCGAGCCTAATCCCTGAAAAACAACCCCATACCATAATCCCCCCTCCACCAAACTTTATACTTGTCACAATGCAATCAGACCAGTTCAGTTCTCCTGGCAATTGCCAAACAGAAGTGCAGTGTTTTACTCCACAGAGTCCAGTGGTGGTTTGCTCTACTCACCTGCGTCCAATGCTTTCCAGCGCGTTGTAAGGCATGGATGCAGATGTTCGCTCTCATTGCACTGCTCACAAGCTAATCTGAGGGCCACATGAGGTTTGGAAGTCTGTAGCTATGGACTACAGGAAGTTGGCAACCACTGTGCGCTGAATTCAGTGATTTGAGTTGATGGAGTGAATACTTTTGGCAACGTATGTATCTACATTGGGATAGCTGGACAAAACTGATCAGGAGTGGCTTGACAAACGGGGCCAAAAATTTCAAGGCATTGACTTGCCTCCAAATTCAACAGATCTCAGTCCACTCAAGTTTGTGTTCCCTTCAAAAGTCAAGTGAAAAAATAAGTGGAGGCCCCATCTCCACAACTTACAGGAGTTAGAGAATCTGTCTCTAATGCTGTGGTGTCAGATAACACATTCAGTGGCTTTACAGAATGTGAGTCTTGACAAGTCAGATGTCCTTTGTGTTCTTATGGGAGGGTTTCAGTGTTATAGCTGATTGATGTGTAGGTGCCACGCTATCTCTGAGTTGAAATGCAGTACCTCTGTCTAATGAAAGCAGAGAATCATTGGTGCAATTACCACTTTTTTTTTGTTCTAAATTAATTATCTATGCTGCCTGAGCTGCTATGATGTTAATAGTTAATTAAAAAAAAATAACAATTTGTATACATACATTTAACTGATTAACTGTTTTATATACAAATGAGTTACCACAGTGACAGCACCCACTGAAAGACTGGTATGGGGGAGCATTCCTGGGCTTAGTGCCATTGAATGAAGTCTGTTGGCAAGCACAATCTGAACTAATCTCTCCTATATTTCTAAAGGCTTTGTGAGGTATGTGAGCTATCATGCTCCTGTTCAGCAGTCCCAGTTACCCTTTATCCATTGGGGTAACTTCAGTTTACAGTTGGAAAGTATATATCACTGGTCCAACCATATGTTGGCTGAAATAGCCCAATAAATTTTGATTTTGAATTTTTGTTGGCAAAGTTGTGGCATCTTCAGGTATATATTCCCTTTTGATTCCTAAATGTCCTTCTCTAAATGTGGAAATAAGAAAAAGAATGAAAACTTGGTAAAAGAATTGTTACAAAATAAATCCAAAGGATACGATATTTCGTAGGATTTTCAAAGGATAGTTGATGCCATCCTTTGATTTAAATACATTACTGCCTCATTTCATCTCAGCCTCCCATGTCACCTGAAGTGCTAGCGTTACCTGTGTCCGTTCAAATTGTATTAGCACTTTGAAGTGTTTAGCCAATAATGGTCATTGAAACAATATAGTGGTGAAATCTGATGAAAAGTGACTGTTAGAAATGTCAGCCTCGTCTTTAATTCAAAACTGACATAAATTCAAGTTGAGCAGGACTGAATTTGGTGCCAAAGCAATGAGCTCAACAGATGGATGGCAATCAGCAACAGTGCTGAGTGAAACATATCTTCCCTGTGGAATCACTGTGTTACAGTTCTCTTCATATCTTGCTGTTAATGGATCTGTATGAAGAGATCACTTTACCACGAGAATCATAAAACAGCAAATCCAATTAAATTGAACTCTAAACTCAAGAAGGAACTGGAGGACACTGTTAAGTTTCTGCTAAAATTACAGTGAATGCCAAAAAAAGATTACATCCCATGTGTTAAGCTCATTCAATAAAGTAGGTCACTTAGAACATTATTTTGATTTTAATGCTAGATAAATCTCTGTAATTCAGAAACTGTCTTTCACAGTGAACCACACAGCTGCTCACTTTTATTCCTCTCCTGTCACTGCTGATACTGTGCCCATCACTGCTCTCCTGTCATTTCCAGGACCACTGGTGCCTCAGAACTCTCTCCCAAACAACCTGGATGGCAACAAGGCAATGGAGAGGAGGCCATCCAAAGCAGGGGTCAGTAGAGAAAGCAGCAGTGTGGACTTCAGCAAGGTAACCTAACAACAGTACTGAGCACAGATGCAGCCCATCATGGTGGAAAAGCCCATAACCAAGTTCCTTCATGTTTCTTTCTTCATCTTTTGAGCTTTCGAAGACATTTCAACGTCTTTGAAAGTACCCCCCATGAAACCATACATCACATGCCCACTGGCCTGTTTTTCGGGGCTTAATAGGAGGCATCTATAATTATTTATTATTTTCTAACAGAAGTAGAATGAATCATTTGTTCAAAGTCTGCTCTTATATAACTGTTTAGTTTTGAAAGTACACCTACATTTCATTTATCCCACCATTTTGTAATGTATCATCCATTAAATAAACTGGCAGGGTGCCATAAGTTGTTGTTATAAAACCAGCCATTATCCCTGCCAAAAAATAAGATGCAGCGTATATATGAGTCATATGATATAGAAGGTGAAGGCAGAAGGCACATCTGTTTCTACAAAGACATGAAGACGTTGTTATACTTCGTCTCTATTTATACATTAAATATATTTGCTTGAAAATGACAAGAATTGGATCACAACATTAGGCTATCTTTGCTCAGTACTATGGACATGTTGCTGCTAAGTTTCATTTGCAGTTTCAGTTTTTCTTCATGCATGTATCTACTTTAATTTAACCTGTAATTATCAAGTCTCTCATTCTCTACCAAGGTCTGTGTTTTGTTTTTGTTGTCTGTCCTTTTGCTAATTGTTTTTTTTATCGGTATATCTGATTGCGTCCTTTCATGGATTTCAGGTGGACATGAATTTCATGAAAAAGATTCCTCCGGGTGCTGAGGCCTCTAATGTGCTGGTGGGAGAAGTGGACTTTCTGGAGAAGCCGATAATTGCTTTTGTACGATTGTTACCGGCTGTACTCATCACAGGCCTCACTGAGGTTCCCGTGCCCACAAGGTAGAATTATTTCAAATTACATGACTCTTCTTAAAGGTTGGGTTGGATATCTTTTTTGTGAGCCATTTTTGCTATATTGCCTGACATTATCTATCTATGACAATAGCTTACAATTAACTAAATCCTCTGACATCCAAAAAAATAAAAATTAAAAAATTCCCTGTGGAAGCAGCTGGACTCTAAAAACACCATCCAATCATTGTGTTCCACCCAAGCAACATCATTGGACTGTTGGCCTGTCTGCTTTGGACACGTGGCTTCAGGGACTAGTCTGGAAGGAAGGAAGGAAGGAAGGATGCTTGTAATCTTTAAAAATGAAAAGACTTCTGTAGCTACACATGTCCTGTTATACTGTGATGTAGGAAGATTACAATATAATCAATCAATTAAAATGGTAAAATTCATAGATATAGGCCAGCAAAGGCAGGAAAGAACTGGTGTTGAACAATGACTCAAAAACTCCCCCTTTAAAGTGAATTGATGTCTGAATGCTGATTGTGTCTTGTTTAAAGGTTTCTTTTCCTCCTCCTGGGTCCTCATGGTAAAGGACCACAGTACCATGAAATTGGCAGATCCATGGCAACACTAATGACAGATGAGGTAAACAAAAAGGATGATTCTTATTACCCCTCTTATTCAGAGTTATTAATATTTAATTTAATTATTTTAGAGCCATTTAATTGGCATTATCTAATTTTGACTTTCAATAAAATGCTAAGCTGATCGGGTAGTTATTTGATTGACTGTACTGAGACCTCCCCAATGGCTCACTGAATTACTGCAGAGAGATTATTGCTAATTACATTCCTTGTGTAGATTTTCCATGATGTGGCATACAAGGCCAAAGACCGAACTGATCTACTGTCTGGGATAGATGAGTTCCTTGATCAAGTGACTGTCCTGCCCCCTGGAGAATGGGACCCCACAATCCGGATTGAGCCCCCCAAAAATGTTCCATCTCAGGTTAGTAAATATCATACACGTAGACTTTAATGTTTGATTTACATAGTGAATAATGCATTCAATGAGATTTTAGTTTTAAACCTTATTCTGAACACATTTGCAGACATCACTATAGGACAGGAAATGCATTGGTGTGCAGTGATCATTACTGCAGGATGCTTATCGACAAGCTCATTATTCTGTGAATAATCGAAATGGGTGGAACTTAAGTAAACTCTGATTACTTTATTTTATTTTATTTTTTAGCTGAAGAGAAAGAGACCATCCCAGCCCAATGGCGCTACATCTCCAGCTGGCGAACTCGAAAAAGAGGAAGACCACCATGCAGGGCCTGAGCTGCAGAGGACTGGGAGGTAAATATAGTATATTTTCATGTCACACTTCATGTCCAAAAATATTTATTAGACACAGTTTTTTCTAATCAGTATTGAAATTTATATGCATTTATGTAAATGTTAACATTTGACCAGGAAATATTTCATACTTAAAGTGTGTCCTCATTGAATTAAAGTATTCAGGGTTATGGATGTTTTTGTACAGCAAAGAGCAATAGTGGCTACTTTGTGTTGAGTGATACATTTTGGATACTCGCTGAAGTTCATCCAGTGAGGCATGGCCTTTTTCAGCATTGACACAAGTGCCAAAGTTATTAATGAACGTATGTGATGTACTTTTGTCACAATGCCACAAACATAGAGGATCCTTTTTGTGTAAAACATTTAATATTAAGGGATGAAGGCAGCCACTGAATTCCTCTTTATTCCCTTTTTTAAATTGTCATTACAGATTTGCAATACATACTTCCAGGGTACAGGAAATATAGCACAGTGTGAAGCTGGGTGGAAATAATGATGAATGATTATACCCTGATGTGGGTCTCTGATACAACAGAACCATGCACAGGAAAAGTGATTTTTCTTTTCACATATTCTCTTTAAGTTACCATTAAGTCTGAAAATGCACTAATTATAAGAATTCTTAACGTCAACACCATTATGTGATTTAGCAGATATATGGCTGCATGCCGTGTTCCTTGAACACTGACATTTATGGGGGCTGAATCTCGAGCCAGAGCGGCACAGTAAGGAGAATGTGTTTATTTGAAACCTCGCACAGACCTACAATCTGCACACAAACACAGTTATTGGAAAGCTCTGTGTTATTTACAGAATCATTCTCCTTTTCACTGCTACTATAAAAGGTTAGTGCTATGAGAGCGTTACTGGGAGACAGGTCAGAGAAAGGGAGTGCAGGAAGCTAATGTAAAGCGAGCGATCAAAAATATGTGCTCTATAAAAAAAAAAAGGGGGGGGGGGGTGAAGGCAGGCAATAGTGGTTATTCCAGAGGTGTGAGAAAAAAGGAAATGGAAAAAATTACCATCCTGCAGAGCTATTGGACTGGTGTCAGAGAAAAAAAAAAGGTATTTTAGGTGAGAAATGAATTTCAAAAATGGAATCCCTTAAAGGCAAAATGAAGAGGGACAGAAACAGAGATATGGTGGGGACACTGATTGTAATTTTATACATGTGAATGAGCGTGTGAATACACTGTAAGAGGAGCAATTCACAGAAAGCTCTTATCAAGAAACAATCACTTTGCTTCATAAAGATTGTCAGAGATTAAATAATACATTTTAAAAGTATATCCTTTATTCCATAATTTGTTTCTAAGCTATAGAGTTTAAAAATCTCTCTTTCTGCAGGATCTTTGGAGGTTTGGTCCTGGATGTGAAGCGGAAAGCTCCCTTCTACTGGAGCGATATTAGAGACTCACTCAGTCTGCAGTGTCTAGCTTCTATCCTTTTCCTTTACTGCGCCTGCATGTCCCCTGTCATCACATTTGGAGGTCTGCTTGGAGAGGCAACAAAAGGCAACATAGTGAGTCATAAAGCGTATTACTTTGTGAACCTAGTGGGAATGAAACCCCTAATCCTGGAGTGTTAGATGTGAGTGAATTGGATTTCTTAAATGTTATGTTTAAGATGCACTAACTGCCTTATCTTTTTTGCAAATGAACCAATCTGATTTCTGTTTCAACACATCAGCATACCATCTGTGTTGGTTTCCAAGTCAATCACACAAGCATTATGAAGCAGCTACCTTGTTCAGACAGTGGGTTCCCTTCAGGCCCACTTACTGTAATTCCCAAAGTGATGGTGTAGATACCTTTTATTTGGGCATCTCTCCATATGTTTATTCTCATGGTGTTGCCATAGCAACTATAACTGCAGGAAAATTCAACATAACATTGCCCTCACCCTGGCTTTGTTTGTTCATTGTGTGACATTGTGAATGATACAGAATGTACTTTGAAATGGCTAGAGCATCTAAAGAGAGAACCCAAGAGATCTCCATTGTGATGTTGGTCTCATTTGTAAAATCAGACTTTGTGTGTTCTGTCGTCATTCGGGCTTTCTAAAATATCATGCACGCTTTTGGACTGTGGGAGGAAGCCAAAGTATTGAGAAAATTCACGCAGGCAAAGGAGCATAGAGCAGCATAAACTCCCCACAGTAAGGCTCCACCAGAATCCAAGAATTCCATTGGGCTTTATACGATGATTCATGCAGGAGTGTCCAAGAGCCATTATTTAACACAGCCAAGATGACTGCAGAATTACTTAACATCTTGATCAATAAGTTTACACAGCAAAGCCCACAATGGTGATTTACTGGTGTTCCAACTCCACTGCATCAGGTTTTGAATGTCATTCTGATTATCACTCTGCTTATGTCGTACCCTCTGCTTCTCTGTATGCCTATGGAATCTGGAGACAGGTTTTTTTTGTTTGTTTGTTTTATGCAGCTGTTAGTACTATCCCTTGTATATCAGAGTTGAATCCAGAAAAAGCCGACTAATTAAAAAAAAAAAAAAATTTTTGCATTGAAGAGGCAAATTTTTTTTCCCTCCTTGTCGGACATTAAATCAGACTAAACTTTTCTTATTTTATATCGTTTAGGATAACCGAAATTATTCTTTTAGCTAAATGCAAGAATAATGAGACAGGGTTTACATACACTAGGGCAACTATGCTCTAAAGAAAAACTGGCCAGGTTAGCGACATTCATCAAGAAGAGCGAGACAAATAAGTGAGATTTTCTTAGCATATGGGACAAAATATGTAAGCACCACTATCCTCTCTTCCATAGTTGGAAGCAGTAACATCATACTACTCATTTATATGTTACATGAAAAATACAAATGCATCTAAAACTCTTTCATGCAAAATTATCACCACACTCTAAAATGATTTTTCTCAATGTAAGATGTTCATCATGGTGCTTTGTGGTACCCCCACTCTATACGTGCCTTTCTCTGCCCTTTATCCTGGTGCTCTTACTAGGCCAGTGACTGTTGGCACAAATACTGTCTGTCAGATGAAGTGTGTAATTTGTCTAAGTAAACTCAGCAGGCAAGAGCTACACAGAGATATGACTTTGGACAAGTCAGCAGGGTGGAAACCTTTGAACAGTTTATCTAGCATTTCAGACACAGAACAGTCTGTTTAATCCAAGCTCTTTGTGTTCTGCTCATAGGGTGTCTATCCCACCTGTCTTTTTTTTGTTTTCTTTCTTCAGAACTTGACTTCTCAATCCTCTTGATACAGTTTCACCTCCTGGGTTTTCCCTTTCCTCTTCTCTCTCTCTCTCTCTACAGAGTGCAATAGAGTCTCTGTTTGGAGCGTCACTGACAGGAGTGGCATACTCCCTCTTTGCAGGCCAACCCCTCACTATTCTGGGCAGTACGGGACCTGTTTTAGTGTTTGAAAAAATCCTTTTTAAGTTCTGCAAGTGAGTTACTTTACTTTTGTCATAAGATGATAAGCATTTTAGGAGGGTTATGAGCACTAACTGTTGTCCATGTTATCCTTGTATCTGTTACCCAGTGACTATAGTTTGTCCTACCTATCACTGCGGACCAGCATTGGTCTATGGACAGCCTTCCTGTGTCTTGTTCTGGTGGCCACAGATGCCAGCTCACTGGTCTGCTACATCACCCGTTTCACAGAGGAAGCCTTTGCAGCACTCATCTGCATAATCTTCATCTATGAGGCTCTAGAGAAGCTCTTTCACCTTGGAGAACACTATCCAGTCAATATGCACAACAACTTGGACAATCTTACACTCTACTCGTGAGTACTGATACTATAAATAAATTACTCATAACTGATCTTTATTGTAGTACTCCATCTTTTTGATGCAGCTGCTCCAAGTTTAAGTTGATGATGTGTCAGTTCTCACAAGAAGGTACTAGTGTTATTACTGCCACATTTCAGACAATGACTCAGTTGGTCTGAAAATGCCACCCTAGTGCCTATTTAACCTTGTTTAGGTTGTACAAAAAGCTTGACAGTGCGCTTCTTATTCACCAACTCACACAAACAGACATGCAGTGCTCATTGTACTTTATACAGTGTGGAGTGCTTTTTCCTCGACACTCACTCATCGATGAGCATATTATGGAGCAATGCAGGGTTCAGTGACTTGCCAAAGAACAATTCAGGGCTTAGAGGTGCCCGCCGTCCGGTGGGAGGACAAATACTCATTGTATCGTTATGGTCCTCTACTTGATTGACAGTGCTTTTTTTGATGAAGCACCAGGGAAAAAACAAAACAAAACATACCCTTCTCAGTGTCCTACCATTGTTTCTCTTCCAGGAAAAAACTGTGTGGATTGCATGCATTATTGATTTCAAATATCTAATTTTAAATCTATTGATCTGTTTAGTGACAAATTAGCTTCAGTAATTTTAATTGATGACATAGATTGGTATTGCATTATGGGTAGATGTATGCATGGTTTTCTGTCAAGAACACACTACTCTTTGGCTTTTTATAAATAGAAGACCTGTAGTATCAGTCTCCTCACAGACTATGTTTCAAGTTCTCTTAAAATGAGCCTAAATGTTTTTCTCCATGGAATCGGGATCCACGCTTTGCTCAGTTTGGCTCTCTTGTCCACAGGTGTCAATGCGGTCCGCCGACAAATGCATCAGATGACCACTTACAGCAGTGGAACCAGTCAGGATATCACAGCTCTGACTCCGTCCCATGGAGCAGCTTCAACGTTTCGGTAAGACAAGCTCAGAGTGGCATCTAGTGTAACAGATAGAAATTACAACCAGTCTGATGCATCAAGGTTTAAAATGTTGCGCAATTAACTTTTGCTAAAAATACTTTTTGATTTACTGGCTATTGAAAAATAATGAACAGGCTGAATTTTTAGTGCTGACTATAATTTTAGGGGGAAATTTGCTTTTCAGAAAATCTTTTAACTAACAGCCTGTGTAGGTAAACTGATGCTTGAAAGAGGCTCCATGGGGATCAGCAAAGATGGGACTCAGGCAGTGGTTGAAAAATGAGGCAAGTGCTTTCCCAGTGCAGTGGAAACACAATGATACAAAGAAAGGAACAACCATGTAAACAGCTGAGTCTCAAGATGAATTTTGTAATGACAGTGCTCATAGCCACAGTAAACTAAATCAGGACAATGCCCTTCCAAAGTCAAGGAAAAGGAATGTGATTTCACAGCTGTTTTGTTTCACATCACGTCCTGTGGGGTGTTATTCCAGAGTGTTTGAAATACAAAATGAGAACAGACTCCTCTTGCAGCTAGAATTGCAAATACGGGACACCGGGACACACGCTGCAAGAAGATAAAATAACTCCCTTCAGAAGAAAAACTGTAGAGAAAATGAAAGTGGTGATCGTGTACTCATTTGAGAACCTGTTGTTTTTTCATGGTCAACAAGTTGTAGAGCACATTGATCTCATGTGGGTCCTTCACTTCAATAACAGCTGCTGTCTGCACTACACTGTGTAGCAATTAATATAGATGTAGTAGGGAACACAAACATTTATATAATAACTGCGTCTACCTCTGCCTTGACAGTAACCATGTGGCTTATCAAAATATTTCAAATACTGCCCATCACTATTAGTACAGCTAGTAAAACATTTCAATAATATTTGTTTCTTTTTTGTTGTTGTTTTTTTGGTTTGTTTGTTTGTTTTTTTTGTCTAGATGTGTAACTTGTTCCATGGGGAATTTGTGGGTCCTGCTTGTGGTCATCATGGTCCCTACATCCCTGATGTTCTCTTTTGGTCCATTATCCTCTTCTTTACCACGTTCTTTTTATCCTCATTCCTGAAGCAGTTTAAGACAGACAGGTACTTCCCCACCAAGGTGAGATGCTAGACTACATCTGTTTATGTATATTGTGGCTGTTATACTAGTATTAAAGGGATATTATGGGGCTTTAACCTCATGCGTCAAACAATGTTTATAGTGCTGTTTTGAATGTATAAATTCCTCGATATCGACATATTTGAAGCATTGGGGTCTCTCTAAAAGCTTCTCATGTTCTGTAAATGTTTACGTCACATAAGTCATTAGCATGGCCAGAGCTTCTTTCATGCTCCTACACACTGTAAGCTGCTCTCTCAGCAGTGTAGACACATATTGGTAATGTTTACAAAAGAAAAAAAAGTGTTTCTCTGGCAGCTCTTGACTGTAATGGATGGTGCTGTAGTGAAGTGGCTTTTTTTAATGATTTTGTCAATCATAATTTGTGTTTTGTAGGTGCGTTCCACTATCAGTGATTTTGCCGTTTTTATAACCATCATGATCATGGTGATGGTGGACTATCTGATGGGGATCCCTAGCCCTAAACTGAATGTTCCTGACCGCTTTGAGGTATGCATGTTTATTATAATGCATGAATGTTTAAATGGCATAATCTGTAAAATGATTATTCTCATCTTTTTTAATGCGCTATAAACTAAAACTTCCACGTATAACCTGCAGCCAACTTCAAAGAACAGAGGCTGGCTGATGGACCCTTTAGGAGGAAACCCCTGGTGGACACTGTTGGTGGCAGCGCTTCCTGCCTTGCTGTGTACTATCCTCATCTTTATGGACCAGCAGATTACCGCAGTCATCATCAATCGCAAGGAACACAAGCTCAAGGTCAGTCCTACAATACCGTGAAAGAGACTTAATCTTTTTTTAGCGGCTTCTGTATTTATTTTCCAGTGTGTTTAACATACTGAGATACAGAACATTGAATAGAATCCTAAATGATATGATTTCAAACATCTTTCTTGGTTGGGCCAGACTACATACTACTTTTTCTTATAAAGACGTTTTTTGTTCAGGACATTGTGTGTTTTGTTTTGTCAACATATTATCTACAGGTTGGGTAGTATAAAGCTCCTTTTAAATCTATGTATATATGCATATATATGTTGTGCAAGTTCTCCCTCTTAAAAAGATGAGAGAGGCCTGTAATTTTCATCATAGGTGCACTTCAACAATGAGAGACAAAATGAGAAAAAGATCCAGAAAATTACATTTGCTGATTTTTAAAGAATTTATTTTCAAATGATAGTGGGAAATAAGTATTTGGTCATCTACATACAAGCAATAGTATCTGGCTCTCACAGGCCTGTACCAACTTCTTAAAGAGGCTCCTCTGTCCTTCCGTATTAATGGCACCTGTTTGAACTGGTTACCAGTATAAAAGACACCTGTCCACAACCTCAAACAGTCACACTCCAAA
>JBAMYA010000003.1:2369400-2427778 GCA_037176975.1 Arrhamphus sclerolepis
GAGTTCCTGTTGCCTTCCCATCATCTCCAACCAGTCTGCCCAGTCTCCTCTGACCTCTCACATCAACAAGGCATCTCTGTCCACACAGCTGCTGCTCACTGGATGTTTCCTCTTCTTGGGACCATCTGGAAACCCTGGAGATGGTTGTGGGTGAAAATCCCAGTAGATCAACAGTTTCTGAACACTCAGACCAGAACGTCTGGTACTAGCAACAATGCCATCTTTTAAGACACTTAAATCCTCTGGGATCCTAAGATCCTCTTGAAGAGATCCTCTTCAAGAGGATCTCAGGATCCAGGCTACAGAAAGAACAATCTCAGGTAGAAGAATCGTTATAAACCCCGAAATAAGCAGTTTGGTGATATGAAAGGACACACTGGTGAGAGCTGAATTGTTAAAAAGGTCCATATTCTCACAGGAGACGGTAATTATTCAAATCTTTAAAAGAGGTCTTCAGTAGATGACATAAATGGAGGTTAACCACATGGTGGAAAGTCTGACTCTGCCAAAATAAAATCTTTATCTAAGATGACTCTGCAGATCTGAAGAAGGGGCGGGAAAGGTTGGAACTGCCAACAATCCGAAGCAGACAACATTAGCTGTAAAAGACGCCGAGGCAATGTGATGACATGTGCACGACCGGCTTCCAGCATCGCCAGATTACTAGCGTTTATTAATGATGTGTCTGAAGACAGAAACAGACAGATGAGACTTTAAGAGTTCAGGGAAATAGCCAACGCTCAGCCAAATGGAGCAAATCTGATCTGACGGATCACCGTGTCACGGTGCAGACGGGTAATGACCCAAAACATACCGGGAAAACCACCCAGGAACTTTCTGGAGGTAAATAAGTGGAATATTCGCTCTTAATCTCAAGATTCCACTGCAACCACAGTTAGAGGGACAGCAGCAGTCCAGGCCTGGAAAGGCTCCACAGACGAGGGAGCGTGTTGGTTATTGAGCTCCAACTGTAGAAAACCAGATAATTCTGTCACAATATAATAAAGCTATGATGGTTTTTGGCCATTCTGCCTGGTGCGAGTTCAGAGGTGTCAAACTTTATTCCATCCTGGGTCACATCATCACCATGGTTACCGTTAAAGGGTCACATCAAAGCAAATCAAATCAAACTTTATTTATAAAGAGCTTTTCATGCCCCAAGGCAACACAAAGTGCTTTACATAATAAAAACAATGTATATTTATTGCAAAAAAGAAAATAATAATAAAAACACATAAAAGCCATCACACACCAAAAATATACCAATTACAAACATAAAGAAAGCAGCGTCAGCACCCTCAACCCACCCCGCACACACACACACACACGCACGCACACACACACACACACACACACACACACACAGTTCTACACAAACATAAACTTCCTCTATTCTGTCTCTTAAATGGAGTAGGTATAAAATAGGTATAGGTATAAAAATACACTAGAAATTAACTAAAAATAAATAAATAAGTAAAATAAATAAATAAAATAAATATCTGACTTGGCACTGCTGTGAGAAAACAATATCTGGGGGATCTGTTCACACCAGGAACCAGCCCACCCAAACCACAGAGGCCGTCACCATAGCAACCACCCAGGACAGGGCAGGCCAGGGTCCACCCCACAGTTGTTGGACTGCAGTGCAGGACCCTGAGCCACCCGAACAAGGGTGATCACCATGGCAACATTACAATGCATGCATGTCAGACAAAAAAAAGCAAGTAACCCAACAGAAGCGTCATCATGACGATAAATCATGAATAAGAATGGACCACAATGATACTGTCAGAATGAACAGTTTGGCCTGGTATTTGTAATCATGCCTTCGTCACCCACTTCTCTCATGAGGCAGGTTTGGGAAGGAAAATTATTTTTCTGTCTCATAGATATAAAATAATTGGATAACTAAATGTAACATTTCCACAATTAGAAAACTCGTGACAGGGATTTTTAGGATTTGTAGGATCAAGCACTGAACTGTAACTCACTTCAAGTGCAGATTGTACTTTGACCACAATGTCTCACACTTTAGGCAGACAGTAAATATACTAATGGCTTTGTAATGGCTCAGATAATCTTGTTTATTGTGAAAGGAATCCCCGTAGTTACAAAGTGAGAGATGCCGATTTGCATTTTCCCAGATGTGTGCAGAGCATCTTTTTGTATGTTTGGCATGTTTTTGGCATTGCTAATGACTTTGTTTCTCGAGGCAAAAGACAATAAAAAATCTCTAAAACTTAACTGCAAATTTAAATTGACCATATAAGACATTGAGGGAAGATGACTTCACTATGTTTCCATTATGTTCAGCTGATCACAATCAGCATTTGAAGCCTAATAAAAACTAAGACAAATGGATGGATTTAACTATTATTTTATGCCTTTACGGTTTATTCTGAAAACACCTTTTAATGCCCAGTTCACCTGACAAGATACTGAGTACATTAGGAGTGCAACTTGTGCTATGAAATGAACATTCTTCAGTTGAGAGAAAATGTGACAGAATACGTAAATTATAGTGTAGGATTTTTTTTTCTTTGAATGGATCACATATAATATGTTTTAATTGGAATTATGACTAAGCCCAAACACACAGCCTTGTTGGATGAATGGCAAATGTTCTCCTATTCAGCAATCCACAGGAACACAGCAGAACAAGGTGCTCATCTGCCATCAGGAGTAATTTAGTGTTGGCTTCTTCTCAAGGACTCAAGGTGTGCATACAGGGACTGGAAATCCTGCAAGTAACTGTGATAAATGGAGACCTGCTAAGCTATCTGACCCACAATGACATCAGCTGGTGTGTGAGGCTGCAAACAGCTAGATGCTGTTGTTAGCATGGTAACATACAGTGACAGTGCTAAAACACTACAATAGCTATAATTATTTTCACTAACTTGTGATTTAGTATGTTTAAAAGCTGTCATGGCTAAAACAAGAAGCAACTGAGAAATAATTACAGACAGTTCAAAGTGATCAGTTAGCTTCTCATAACAAGCTTGCAAATAATACACATAATACAATTGTATCATTGTAATTTAATGCAGTTGTAAACTTAAACTTAATAGGGTTGTCATACTTTAATATCTATTTGTCCCACAATGCTACCTGGGCTCCCATTATCATTGTAATATGTATTTCCAAATAGGACATTTAATTTCAGTCTCTGGGGAAACTCTTAATTCTAGTCTTCAGTTCTGTTAATTAAATATATCTTCTCCAAACCTTGTCAAGTTTATATGAGCTTATATGGGGTTTTAAAAGGCTCGTTCAATACAGAATGTAATCCTTGTGTTGGAGACCAGCCCAAAGTATTTGAGAGAAAGATGAATTGTAAATTGAAGGTCTAAATCACTGACTTGAAAGGGACTTTATTCATTTTTCACTCACTGTAATGCCATCAACCTGGGCATGCACTCAGGGAAGTAAGATGGAGAACCTGGACTCGGTCCAGATAAAATAATTTTACAGCTGGTTTAGAAGAGTCATCATTTTTACGTGTTTTTTAATTTGGAAAAGCATCTCATTTGATCTTCAATAGCTTGTTTAAGTTGACGAACATTGTCCTGCACCATTTCTAATGCCATTCATTCTTACTTTCATTAATTTCAGTGACTCTGCAGCAGTCAGGTGCTGCTGTTCCACTGCAGGTTGCCACGGCAGCAGCCCGCCTGGGCTGGCTGTATGCAGAGAGCAATTGAAAGTATTGCAGATGACCTGCATAAACTAGGATAAACCTGCAGAGGCATCTTACAGATGGAAATTAACTCATCAAAATGTCATTCTGACATAACATCCTGGACACTGGACACAAAGAACACTAATATAAGCTTTAATATGTGTGCACGTCTGTCGAGTCTGTGTACGTATTTACATGGCTATATTTAAGAATAGCATATTTGCAAATATAGCCATTCAGGTTTAGTTTGGAATTTTTTAATAAGAACACGGGGGGGGCTGAAGGCATTCTAGACTCATCCAGCTGTCCATAACGTGGCAAGAGCAATCACAGATACCAGAATGCCGTCACATCCATGTGTTTCACTGCTAAGCTTACACGTTCCTCCTGAGCCAAACTGAATCACGTGGAGGCTTATCATTCTTTTCTCTCCCTCTGACCTTTTTTTTTTCTCTTCTCCTGAACTTTTAGCTTCCTCTGTGACACTCACCATGTCCTTATCCTCTGACAGCTTAATACCTGACTCGACTATGTCAAACCTATCATACCATGATATTTAAATAAAAATTGTATTGAATGAGTCACAGTTGCTCAATATATATATATGTATAGACAGACGGACGGACGGATAGACAGACAGACAGATAGATAGATAGATATGTATATGTTGATATGCAAGGCATTTTAAAAACCTTTGAAACAACCAGGATATTGTCTAGGTGCTACAATAGGTCTCAGATGTTTTGCATATGTAGTTTTGACAGTATCCATTGGTGATTCATGTTCCCCACACCCTCACCGGGTCTTACAATAGACATACAAGATGTTTGTATTGGGTACATGTCACTCTGTTCTGAGACACATAAGCTGAGAGTGACATTATGGGGTCCCTGTGAGAACAAAATACCCTCATTAGCTGAATAACATGTTTTTATACAAGGGCTTGATTCAAGTAAGATTCATTGGTTAGATAAGCAGCAGTCCAGCAGCTATTTTCCACCCTTACACCGCAAACGCTTTTGGCAGAAATTGGTGCAGATATTATCTGGATGTGCTACTTTACACAAGTGCAAAGAACAGGAGATTGTTTCTATGAGATGCACTCTCACTTCTAGGAATAAGCAGGAAGCGGCTGGGAAGTGCATACATGGTGACTTTGAAGTGTTTTTGTTTATAGTATATCAAGAGCAGACAGCCAAATATGCAACCAATTTTTATCGGAACATTTATCGTTGCTTTTTCACTAATATTAGCACAAACAATGTTTAGATGTATCTGCAATATTAGAGGAAAAGTGGAAATCAATGCAGAGGATACAAGACAGTGTAACGCGACAGCCATCTTCAGCATTATGTGGACTTTGTACCAGAGCTGACTGGTAAAATCCATGCACGCAGGTGGAAAGAGGAAGTGAAACTTTTAGGAAGTGATATATTTAATCTCATCTGTTTTGTACCTGAACAAGCTTTGACAACCAGGTGTAGACATACTTCTTTTAACCTTTGTTAAAAAGATTCAATATAGCACATAGAGCAGTATGACCTTAGTTCTCAAACCACCTTTTTCACTGCAAGTCAAATTGCACAAATATATTTTCTTTGTACAAAAGTTTTTGCGTAATTGACGGTTCCCAAAAAGAACATGTTTTGCCCTTGTATTTCTTCTTCTTTCATTTTTCACATTCTCATAGATACCATTGCAAAAACCCACTGATATACTAGCAGAGATATATTAAAGATGGTTGACCATCTAAAACCCTGTGCAGCTGAGTGTGCACAGATGCCTAACAGGTAAATTTATATTGATTGATAGAATGTGAATAAGATACCTGTGAATAAAAACACTTATCATATGAACAACCTGTCATTTTCTCTGGCTTATGTGAGGATTCTTGTTTTTAGGGGGTATATTAGGTTTATTTTGGAGGTACAAATGTTTGTGAGGGGGAAGTAAGTCTCAAAAAAGAACATTGCATGTACCAAATTTCTCTTTTTACTTGAGACAGCAAACACTTCTATTCATGCATACATTCATTCCTGATTCATTGACTCATGAGATCTGATAATGTACTTTGGCTGGAGAAGGCCTTGAAGAGCATATTGAAGACAGGAGTAATATTTTTCCTTGTCAAATTAGAAGGCCTTGCTCTGAGAATAGTGCAGAAGAAAAGAGAAACTACAAAAGAGCTCATCATGTTGCCACTGCGTCGCCTGCTCCTCTCTGTTAGACAGAGCAGAAAAATGGATTTCCGGGCAGCCCAAACATGGTCAGGCAATGATGAGGTGTGCAGCAGATGAGTCATTCTCCAGACTCCCACACTCCCCAGCCTTACATGTGTACAAGGCAGAGAGGGAGAGGGAGAGCACGGTGAGACAGCAAGAAAATAAAGGGGAAAAAGCACTGCAGTGACTGTGAAGAGCAAACCTTAAAGCCAAGTAATGGTGTTCACATTATGCTATCTACACATTTTCACTGAGGCAATAATGAGTGCAGAGAATTGCAGCAAAGGCTTTGCACAACATTAGTCTCTGCAGGTTTTGGCAGAAACCCTCAATGTCTCTCTCTTCAAATGTCTGCACTGCTCCATCTGTGACTAGCTCCACACCAAAGCACTGCTTCCTGCTTGCATTACTTGGCTTTTCATGTGAGTTTGCACTGCATTGAAATGCTGAGTGGAAAAAAAATTGCATTGACTAGTAATTAATATAAACTTTGACATTTAAAAAATGAATTCCGCCTTTCATGATTCTTTTTGCATCTTTATTTGCATTTTTTTTCCACCCAAGCTTGAAATGCATATGCAGTCATAAGCCTCAGAATGTTTTAGTGCCAGTCCTGTAAGACCGATGCTCCCTCTGCAATGGGTAATTACAGCTGCTAAAGTAAAACTATAATGTTTGATGAGGTGGACCAAGAAGGGGCAAGTTCATTAATTCTGAAACATGTTAAGTGTCTGTCTTCTCTGCTTCGTTCCTGTTCTACATCCTCAGTTTCAGATCTTAAACGCTTGTGGATTTGGGGTCTAACTTCAGACATTGAGCAGTGCTGGGAAGATAAATCGGTACGCCCACTTATAACAAACTTCATTCAGTATTGTTCGGTTGCACAGCAGCACAGAATCCCAAATCAGTATCAGAAAATATCAATGGTTTAATAGAAAATAGTTCAGTACAAAAGCTCAAGATGATACAAATATACATGTGAGCAAAACAACAGCAGCAGGCTGCTACTAGTGTGGTGCTCTTCTAGAACTCCTGAAAAGTTTCTTCACATTCTAAGGACAAGTTTTATTTTTAAAAGAAATAAGACAAGAAGTGAAGAAAAAGTGTTTTGGGTGTTTTTTGTGCGTTTGACCTTTGACCTTATGATGTGGTTACTGTGCATTTAGAGTAAGTCACTATAATAATAGCATCATATAATCATTTCATTTATGTCTTAGAAATAAAACAAACATTTCTTATAATGTCAAAAAATTAGCTTCACAAATCTTGGTATGGGAGTGATGGATGCGTGCACCTTATTTACATAACCTCTTTGCAATCTATCCAAGGGTCAAGCAACCGCTTGTCTTTTTCCTCCTTTCTAATCTTTTTAGCCTTGCTAATTTCCTAGTATTCTTAAAAAGAAGAAAAAACACAATTATAAATCATTGCTTAAGTGAAAATTGCAACTAATCTTTTTGGACAGCTTGGAGCTGAGTAATTTAACTTTGTGGAACTCGCACTTGGATGAGAATGATTATAATCCCCTTTGAGCCCAAGCCGCTCCACTCTGCTGTTTGCAAAGAAATGATTTGTTATATTATTATCAAACACACTTCGCTATTATGCAACAATTTTCCAAAGAAAAATGTTGCAACTGCACATGAGGAACATTTTGGTGCCGTATTTACACAGTTTTTTTCAGCTCCAATTATTCCAACTTTTAACATGCAAACACCAAAAAGGCAATAAAAAGCTGTGATATCTGTTCTTTTCTTGTAGTCTGTCTTTGGGGACGAAAGCCGAGCAGCAAGGGACGGGGTGCCAATTTTAGTGTTTGTGTCAGGAAAACTTGTTAATAACATTCATAGCACACATTTATTTGTGATATTTTTAGCCATTTAAAAATGCTATTATTACTTTCCTGAGAATGTGAGAATAGTCTGATTAATGCCCCAAAGATTATTTGCAAAATGGCCCTCAAAGGTCATGAAAATCTTGAATTGCGTAACTAGCAATGACTTTCTTGCCAAGTGTTTCCTTTATTAGGGCAATTATCTGTAAAGTAGAAATTAAACATTTTTATGATGAAGATCTGATTCACTTGATTGTATGTTAATTTACAGGGATTCAAATGCATTCTCGATGCCTGTAAATAAACACTGAAAGCTCTTATGCCACAGTGTGATCGAAAAAGATTTATAGAATATGGGGTTTTGATAATCATGACCACTTTTTTCAAAAACCAAAACAAAACTTATAACGAGCCGATCGGCAATGTTTGTGCAAATGTTTCTTGTTCTCATCAGTTGCCAGGGATTTGCTGCACCAACCATCAACAGGTAACACCATGTATGTCTTTCCTCTAGGTGAATCAGTTTCCTCTGTGAGAAACTGTTATACAGTGGCCTTCCTCTGCTAGCAAAACTCCTGTGAGTCATTCCATTACATGCCCACAGATCTCTCTCACTGGTGTTTATTAAATTCACACCACCTGCCCATCAGCACCTAATGAATCTTAGATTCTTCATAGACATAATGATGACTAAGAACAGTTTGGTGCCTACTGTCAGCTTCTTGTTGTTGATGTTGAAAGTGACAAACAAAAGCAAAGCCTCAAATGAATTAAAATGAATGTAATCTTCTCTGTAAATAACTCATAAAAAGACATACCAGTATAAAGCAATTGCCTGAACACTTTACTTGGGATAACAACATCTGCACTGTTGACCACAATCTGACCAAATGACAGTTCAGCTAAAAGGGTTGAGGGGACTCAATTCTGCTCTGCAGAGTGTTCGAGAGAATAACAAAAACTATTTCCCGTGTCTCGAGTCAAGTGGTAGAATTTCTTGTTTCTTCAATTCTTCTAAATTGATAACCAGAACAATCACACACCTACACAGGATGTTTTGCAGGCTCAGCTATAAATGGAAATTGGAGAAATTGGCAGAGCTTACAGCCAGCTGATGAGCCCTGTGGGATATTGATTAAAAGAAGTAAATCCCATCTTAAAGTCTGTGCTGCAGACGGTGCATTGCATGATATGGATCTTCAAGCCTTGAAAAGGGTCTTAAAAGATTTAATTCCTATAAACCTTGTCTCGTAAAAAAGGATATTTATACAGTCCTCACAACTAAATCATGTTCATTCATCTGCATTTTGAAGACGTCTTCACTTTAACTTGTTAGTAACACTTGCTTAATGTAAGAAAATATCTATCTATTAGAGCATAAGAAAGGTAAAATATGACTCTTTGTCAATACAAAATTACAATCTTTCCCTCCTCTGAAACCTGTGTGTACAAGAAGTTGACAATATTAAAATAATCACCAAATGTGAATAGGTAATCTGTGTTTATGTAAAAACTACATGGCCAGCAGTCGGGGTAACCAAGTCAGAATAATCTCAGCACAGCAATATGTAACTGAGCTAAGCTGTTTCTCAAGACAGGAAGATGATATTTATCCTTGTCAATCAGACAGTGCAGGTGGCTGGCACACCCCGAGAGCCTATGACCCTATTCTGAGTGAGAGTAACAGCAAGTTGTTTCACTTAACTAACAGAAAGGCGTCTGAGTGAGCTTCTTTTACAGGCCTACTAAATGGAACAAGTGATATATGGCTTTAAAAAATGGCCACATTGTTCGTAAATTTGTCCTCTCACTGTCTGTGGCTGTACTCCCACTCTCGTTAAACAGCTCATGTGGAATGCGGAGAAGAGAAAAACCCAGCAAGTCTATGACTAACTTGAAAGAGAGTTCTTACTATCCTCCATTAAGTTATTAAGAGGTCTCCTTTTTGTTGCTGAAAGTATGCTCCTTGCATTAGAAATGAAAATCTTACCCGATATTTTGCATTATAGTCTTTCAGTACGGTCCCAATTATTTGTACAACAGATTATTATAATTGTATGGCCTTTCCTCCTGCTGCTGTTTCTCCTTTGCTTTCAAGAGGGCTCTTATCTTGGAGAGAAGAGGATAGCCTGTATTCATGGTAATGCTGAACCTATTACAGCTGTGAGTGAACAGAGGGAGGTAGACAGAAAAAATAAGCAGGAAGTGATTCTAAGTAAAATTAGACCACAATTTGTCCTTGTTTTTTATTGTTTAAAGGTCTAAAATTAAGTTTGTCCACACTATAGCCGTGTGTGACCTTTAGGAATTTGAGGATTTGTTGCATGATTGATGATATTTTTCAGCTGGACTTAGTCCTCTCCTAACAGAAGAAACAGTAACTGCTTCAACACCTCAACACTGTGGTCTTTTCTTTTCTTTTTTTCAAGGTTCATTTAAGAAAGAGTGAACAGGTGCAGTTCATTTATATTGTGTTCTAAGTCCTCTTAAATGATTGACATACTCTCTACTTTGTAATTTTCCCACATTGGGCATGGTAATTGGTTTTGGACTGACACTCACTCTAACATTTTTTTCTTTTCTTTCATTTTTTAAACTCAGGCTGTTCTACTTTTGCTCATCTCTCAGAAAGGATAAGACTGACAGCGACAGAGTCGTGCATTTTAAAGGCTTGCAAATGCTGTATGTGTATCTCTCCTTCTGTGACCTTCCCTGTTCCTCACCTTCTTTTTCAGAACATCAGCTATGCTGAAAGTACAACAAGTGTGCAGCCTGGAAAAGACAGACAACATGAGCAGGACTCAGTCTGTCAATCTAAGCACATTCCACCATATCACTATTATTTAACATAAACTAAGTCAGAGAATAGATACAGTGTTTTAAGAAAATAAAAAGAATTCAGTATCTTGTAGAGTGAGCCTTAGCATTAAAAATGACAACTATTTCATGTTACCAATCAGTCTCATTTATAACACATTCTGTGCAACCTTGCTTCGATTCATAAAGATCTGCAAACATATTGTTTCAAACATTCTCAGGTGCAGCTTTACAGCTGTGCTGCTGTATTCTCTGCAAAGTCAAAGCTGACCTTCGTGCCTTGCAGAATATTCGACGTGTCTGTTTGTTATTTGTGCCCTAATTTGCTGTTTCCAACAAAGAGCCCTCATTTTCCTCTGCCTTGGTACACACTTGAATAAAACACTGTTATAGCCAACAGCAGCTTCATCTGAAACAGCTCCATCTAGGGTTCAAATAATAGCATAGCTGCATTCATCATTGTCAGGAAAGCAGAGTGTGATCATGATAAATCTTCCAAGTGACTTTTGTTCAGCTTAAGTGGAGTTTTAGCTGAAGATTTTAGTGCAGTTGTCAATTTGAAAAAGCTGAAGAAAATGAAATGATTTCCTATTGTAATAGATAAAGTAGTAATAAAAGTAGGCTGCAGCTTTTGCAGAAATATCAAAACACCTATCCAGGTTTTCACTCACTTCACTGAAAAAGAGAAACTACATCCTGTGAGTCATCCATATGTGGCGATTAGTCTTTGTTGGAACGTGACAGTAAAACCCTCTCTGGGCCCATGAGTACTTCATGTTGCACCTAAAATACCTGTGCTGAGAGAGGGCTGTCCTGGAAAAGAGTGTGGAGGCGAGTGGTCCGCAGATGCAGTGGTGATTCCTGAAAACTTTTTTTTTCTCTCACGCTGACTTATATGGGCATTTGTTTATATAACTGTGCCCGCAGCAGCCCACGCCTCCCTTGCAAATGAGCGTTGGAAAACCAGAAGGTACTGGAGGTTCAAATGGTAAATGCAACAAACTGAGCTTTTGTTGTTTATTAGCCCATGTCACATATTTATTAATTACTCCCACATTACCTGCGTGCATGCACACAAGAAAATAAATGTATTTTTTTTGTTTGTTTGCTTGCTTGCTTGTTTGTTGATGTTTTTCCCCAGGGAGCAGCTTTCTTTTAGTAGCTAGATGTTAAATAAACTTATTTAAGGGCGGTTTAGCGGCAAGCAGAAAACAAACACACCCTCCACTTATTTACTTATTTCTCCAATGTCTGTTGTTTTGTTTTTTTCCCAGACTGCTTTTCATCCAGGTTTTCCACACCAGCAGTTCATCATTACAACTAATTATTTCTCCTGATCACTTTGCACCTGCCATTCTGATTATGCTTAAAGAGGAAGGGAACGTGTTGAACATTGGGTCAAACTCTTCTCTGCTCCTCACATGCTGGCTGTCTAATCGCTCATTTGATTACGCAGTGGGGCATCAGCTTCGCACTTCCATTGAGAAGCACTTTCCTCAAACAGGAAGGAGAGAGGGGTAAATGAAAATGATCCACCCCAAATATTTGTCCCTAGATGACACCTTCTTGGGGAACTGTATCTGTATGAATAAACCTGCTCTAAAGGTTATCATAAATGGCCTTAACTAGTCATTCAGGATTTGTTTTACATGAGCTTGTTATTGCATGTTGACCAAATGAGATTTCATAACCCCAATAAACTGTGAAAATGACAAACCTTTTCTATTCAAACAGGTTCACAGACAGAACCCAGCACATGGTATAAAACCATTACCACAGTAAAAGACCTGATGACAAGTACATTCCTGGACTATAACATATAAAAGCAGGTTAATAGCGAGGGCAGAATTAAATGAAGGGGAATGCAATAACTGTGTGTGGTATTTGTGAAAGATGGGCTTTAATAATCTACAGTGCGAGATAGCAGAGGTGTGTGGTGTATGCGTAACATGCTTTTATTGTTTTGGATTTGTCCAAGACGTTGTTTTTGCAATGACACATCTCACTCGTGCGCATGTGTGAAGAAATAGCCTTCAAATACTGTTGTATTTACTCATGATGCCGACGTCAAATGCCAGCTTGATGACTTCAACCCAAACAATCAAAACAATTTGCTGCAGGCTACTCTTAACTGTCGGAAATGTTATTTTAAAAAGAACTCACAAGGAAGACCTCACACAGGTCAGATAGTATTAAAGAATACTATCAGACAGACTCTAGAAAAAATAGCATAGCATTTTAGTGACATGGCTAACAGTACAGATGGTTATTCATAATAAATTTATGTTCGCATCTATTCTTTGGAAGCGAACAAAACTGGATATTAAAATTTCAACATTTGTTTTTTTCAGGGGTTAAGCAATTAAGAAGACGCATTTTTCTGAAACCTATTTGGGAAATGAATAAAACATAGGCCTATTCCAAAAAAGTTTAAGTAAAAACTGCGAAATCTGCAACAACTTCTGTACCATCTAACTTTTAAACACTTCATAACGACAGTGTAATTAAATATTTCATTGGTGACAGTTCCTCTTGATAAGTTCGTAAAATGATGATGTTATGATACAAGCATAACTAGGCCATGCAACGTTTTTGTATCTCAAAAAGTGCAATAATTTTACAGATTTTGAGCTTTATTATCTCCTTCACATCAAGTTTCGTTTTTTTAGGGGGTTCTGTATTTGTTAGCTTTTCATTTTATTTATTTTGTTTTGCTTTTTGTTACACAGCACTAAATTGGAGATAAAAACTAATTATTGTATTGTTCTGTAAAGGAGGGGCCGTTTTTTATTTTATTTTTTATTATATTCTATTTTGTCTTATTTCATTGCATTTTATTTGAAGAATAAGCCCATCCCTTTATAGCACAGCACAGCATATGACTCTTCACTCCCACAACTCCTGAGTAAAGTCAGGATCAATTTTTAAAAATGACACGAGTGCTGATCACTATTAGCTCTCACTTTTTACACTTCCTGACTCACGACGTTTGTACAGTCACTTCTTTCTTCTAATCTATTTTTTTTTCCACACGCGGAGCTTTGCTTGGATAGTCGAGCGAGCATTTCAGCAGCAGTGAGACACCCACGTCAGGTTATCCCTTTCACACTTCGAGAACTACCCAGATCCGCCCACATTCCCCGGAGCGAGAACAGAGGCAGGGAGGGGTGGAGGGTTGGATGGATGGAGAGAGGAGAGTGTATTCCTGTGTGCACCTGTGTGTCTGTATATGTGAGCGTGTATTTTTTAGTGAGAAACACACAGGAAGGGCGGAGTGGGAAAGGGTGGGGGGATCCTCTCCTGCATTACCGCACTGTCTGCAACTCCCTTCCACTTTTAATTGATCGAGGTGGTGCTGCAAGGCTTACCTCATGTTTCTTGCACAAATGAATTGCCAAACATCCCTCAGGAATATTTAATAATCTCAATAGCCTTTTAATAAACCCCATCGAAGGGATCTACCCTTTATGTCCTGAACGAGTGAACGAAAAAGCCGGCATAGTTTTTAAGTGAAATTTTAAATTGCAGTGCATCCAACATTTAAAAAAGATTGCTTAAACAAATCCAAATGAGATTATAATCATAATTCATAATTGAAATACCATCACATTGCCACTACTAAATCTTTTCTAAGATGTTTGTGTTGATTAGTGTTTATGTTGATAAACTCATGTGTCGCAATACATTCATCTGAACACAATTCGTCTTTTCATTGCTTCGCTGTGTTTGCAGATCTATGCCGCTGATCCTCTTTCCGGTACCTTTGGCCGTGCGTTGATATCTGCGTAGTTTGGCGCTCATAATCGTTTGTCTCTGTCCCCCTGCACAGATCCCTCCCCTCCTCTTCAGATTCAAGCTCCCTCCCTCCTATCTGCTCTGACACAGTCACTCTCACACATCCACGTGAGCGCGCGCGCTCACACAAACGCGTATCCCCCGCACCTCCCCTCAAGTCCTGGCGCTGTCTCATTCACTTCGGTACTCTATCCACGCACTGACTCCAACTTGAAGCCGGGGGGGCGGGGTTGGATATATATGCCTGAGAAGAGGCCACGAGCTACAGACTGGACCCACTTGCAGTGCAAAGACCACAAGCAAGAAGACTCCGAAGCCGGGAGTAGAAGTACCAACATTTATCCTGGAGCTTAGAGAGAAGAGACAAGCGAGACCACAGCCTTTGGTTCTACGGACTGTCTGCTGGAGCTCCGATACAACCAATTTGTCACTCCGCTGTACTCCAGTATTTTCTGGATATAGCAGCTAAACAAAGTTGGTAGTAAACTCTTTGGAGTTTGGTTAGAGTCGCTTAAATTTTTCTTTGCTTGTGAAAGTGGACTGCACTGAAACTTGGGATCGACCCGCTCGGGTCGCGTTGGACCTGGCGCATTCTTTCAGCGGTTTCAAACACTGCGAAAGTTTTGGCCAGAGCACAGATCTGAAGACTTTGAGTCGAGTCAGTCTTTGAGATACACTCAGCAGCTGCTACCCGAGTCCGGTTCCAAGACACCTGGACGACTGGTTAGAGAGCCACTGACGAGACTTCAAAGACGCCTTTTCAAAGTAAGGAAAATATGTAAATCTTATATGTTGTTGCTTCTTAATTTAAATGTGTATTCTTCTCGGTTAAATAGAATGCCTTATTCAAAGTTCAGACCGGAAGTGGAGTTGTGCGCTTGTATGTTGAAGTTTGTTGCCGCTGATTTGTCAGTTCAAAGTTGTGTGTTGCTGTCCATGGTGCTGAAACTTTCAACTCTCAACAGGCTTCTGTTGAGATGTCCGTGACACGTTATTGCACTGCTTTTTGCGTACTTTTCTGCTCATATGTGCAAAATTGTGTGTTTCTGTAATGTTTAAAAGATTCACTGCTAATAGTGAAGTATTTCTGAATGCTTTCATCCAGGTGGGTGAGGCAATCGGACAGAACAGCAACAGGTTGCTTGATATAACCTCATGATTTGCTCTTATAGTTTAAATAACATTGCAGATTTGGGTGTGGTCGTGGAAAATGTGGCAATGCAATAAGTTTAAGTTTTGTTCAGTGTTGTTGTTTTTTACATATGCTGTGGGGACAGAGTTGCAGCAAACCAGTTTCTCTTTCATGTCATCCAGTTTCTTGCACTGGATGCATAAAACAGAAAAGTAAGCTTTGTGTGCATGGATAATGAACTATGAAGACTACACATTTGCTTCTTTTACTTTTGGTGATCATCCATCATTCTCAGCTCACAACAATCTCTAACACATACATACACAATCATGAATGGTCACTTAAAATAAGGGAAAATGCCCTCTGTAATGTTCAAACATCACATTTATGATGATGCAAGTCATGCATCATAATTTAACATAGTGCCTTTCAGAATGAACTCATAACTTGTTTGTATCACAATATTACTGAAAAGATTACAAAATGCATGTACATTCATTAGTTTTTTTAATAGCTTTCTGGTTCAGAATGGCCAGACTTTCATCTCCAGCTGTTACAACGACACATCACATCTGGTGCCTGCTTTATAACTCATCGTTTCTCTTGCTTACGCAACTATTATGGGCTCCATGATGAGATTTACCATAACTATAAACTCCTCCATACAAAGAGAGCATGTTACAGATGGTAAATATGGAGCCTCTTTGTTTTTCACAATGA
Organism: Arrhamphus sclerolepis; assembly: GCA_037176975.1. Classification (NCBI taxonomy): domain Eukaryota; kingdom Metazoa; phylum Chordata; class Actinopteri; order Beloniformes; family Hemiramphidae; genus Arrhamphus; species Arrhamphus sclerolepis. Next base: position 2,385,603 of record JBAMYA010000003.1, read on the forward strand.
TCTGACAAATTAAACCCTGTCTCCATAACAACGAGCTCCCCACTCTTTATACGGCAGACTTTACAAAATCAGAAGGTGAAGCGGGAGGAAAGGACAGACAGGTTGGGTGGGGAGAGTGAGACACTGTGAAGAGAGAGTTCTCCTGCCACAGCTGGACCTTTCTTTTCACTCTCTTCCTCATCAGATGCCCATTCATGGAGCTTCCGGTTGTCACGGGGTGGCAGGGGGAGAGAGAGACCCACAGACACAAGAGAGAGCTCTTTGCTGTGTTACTCACAGAGAGAAGAGGGAGGGAGAGTGAAGGATGTATGGAACATAATTATGAGTTTCTCTGCATGAAAAGTGCAGGTGACTCTCATTTGAGGCAGCAATTTTACTGCGATGCCACTACACTCATATATCTTTATGATAAACCCCACAACCACATTCACATCCAAGCTTTCACTGCAAGGTCTAAAAAAACTTATGCTTCTTTGATATGAATATAATAAAATATTGATATTAATCACTGCATATTATATTCTCACGACGGATGGGGTCCTTGGTATGTGTTAATGACAGTAGCAACAGACGACGAAAGTAGAAAATAAACAGTGATTGCATGTGAAAGATGTTGCCGAGCAACAGCATCTACTCTTCTTTTCTGACCTCCAAGAAGCATCATCGATTATCTGTGCACTTACAGGAGTAGTTGCAAAGTTGAGGTATAGATAAAGCATATTTGCAAGGATGCATGGATCCTTCTCTGCATAAATGCACAATTAGACTAGATTTTAGTGTTGCAACAGTTATTGTTTCAACTGTTAACATGCATGCAGTCAAGTTAATATGCAAAAGAAGAAATCATTTACATAATTTCAGTTCATGCCCTGATATGCAATGCAGGAAATAGTCCTGAATCCATTTCTGAGATGCTGCTTAAGGGTATGTAATTGTTCCACACCATGGGCACAAATGAATCATTTCTCCTGTTTCCTGCTCAATAAGAGAAGTGCATTTCACAAATAATGGCACTAGTAAGCATATGTGGTTGCCACTGGCGAAGCTTCTGTGGACGTCAGTCTGACGCACACAGTTCAGCGTGTGGGAGGAAAGAGCAAAAGCTTGGAGATACCAGCTTGCTGTGAAGGACTGTAATTGCACTGCCGCAGCAATTATACCAAAGAGAACAGGGCATTTTAGATCACTGAACAGACCCTAAAGCCCTGTCATACAGATCAGTAGCAGATCAACATTGCATAAATATTAGCTCAATAATGGGTCCAATTAAAATGCACCTCATCAATATAATGGAGAAAATGCATTGTATTTGGAGAACTCTTACCTTGTATACCATTTCATGGCACCTTTTTTCCTCAGATGTGAGAGCACTCTAACAGATTTCTCCATGTTTTTCTGTTGTTTTTTTTTCCCTGCAGATCCCTCTTTAATGCATGCATGACAGACTGTCTGATGTACTAAAACCTACAAATCCATCAAATCTTCAGAGGGGTTGCGAAGATTAGGACAAGATCTGGAGGAAAAAAAAGTGCAGTAACTTGCAACAAAGTCAAAGAAACAACCTAGTTAAATCAACAATTGCAGATTCAACATCTAGACTATCCTCTATCTAAGTCGACCCAATGGCGTGGTCAGTCACTATGGGTCCTTGTGTGGCCCTTGTCCTGCTCTTCTTCGGTTTGACCTCCTGCACTCCCTCTGGCCCAGCCTCTGCCACCTGCGCCACCCTGGAACAGAGTCGCTTCTTTGGTGTGTTCTCTTCAACATCCACCCTGCCCTCCACACCATGCTCCTGGACCTTGCAGAATCCTGATCCCCGTCGCTACACCGTCTACATGAAAATCACCAAGCCCACAGACTCCTGTACGCCACGCCAGATTAGGACCTTCCAGTTTGACTCCTTCATTGAGACCTCTCGCACCTACCTGGGAATGGAGAGCTTTGATGAGGTGGTCAGGCTGTGTGATGCTTCAACCACTGTCACCTACCTGGAGTCAAGCAAGCAGTTCCTACAGATTCGCAAGGTGGCCTCAAGAAATGGATTGGAAATTGTGGAGAGAGAGAATGATGTTAGTGAGTTCAAGGCAGAGTTTCTGGTGGTGGGGAAGAGGAACCCAAGCATGCCTGCTTGCCAGATGTTGTGCCAATGGCTGGAGAAGTGCCTGTCAAGTAGCACCCCTGATTATCCCTGTGGCATTATGAACACCCCTTGCCAGTGCTGGGAAGCCCCAAAGAGGAAGCCAGGAAGCTGCTACAGGGGTGGTGTCTACGTTGAGAAATGCCTTCCTGTTCCCAAAGACAATGGACGCGATGCTGAGATTATCAGTAAGTTTTTCATGTGCTGATTTGATTGACAACCAAAGTAAACTTTTACAAGTGTTAAAGAAAACATATTATCAGGAGGGTTATTTCAAACTGTAACAAACAAAAACATCATGTTCTGTTGTGTTAGCCGCATTGTAATCACATTTACTGAGAGAGATTAGAGAGGAGGGGTCATTTTCTCAAAGACCCCACAGCTCTGTAGGTCTGACTTCAGCTTTGTTATCACCCAGCATTGTAGGAGTGAAGTAAGAAGTGCTGAGGGTAATGATCCATGTCTGCAGACCTGGTTGAGGATGTGCACTATGCTGCCACAAAGTAATAAGAAGTAAATTAAACTAGTTACAGAAAGTTGCTAGTGCATCTATAAGCCTAAGTGGCAATGCTTTCTGAACCTCACACACCACACTGCTCTTCAGTTTCTCTGAGGGACTTTGTTGTGTTTAATGCTTGGCAAGGAGTCTGGGATAGAGAGCACGCTTGTATGTTAGGTTGGGGGGGAATCAGAAAAGAACACAAAGACTTCACAGTCAGCTGGCAAAAGAAATCGAAGCCCTGCACTTTAGGTTGTCATAGCAACTCACCAATCAGGCTCAAACATCGCTCTGCCTCAATTCACTCCAAGATGTTAAAAGCAAACAATCAAATGAAACATCCATTGACTTGAGTGCTTAGTTCTCCTCACAAAGAAAATTGTCCTTGTACATAATCTGCACATAAGAAAAATATTACTCACTTCCTGCTCTTGAATGCAAAAGTTTGTTCAATCATACTCTTGTACAGAGTTTTGCAAAGAGATTGGAATCATGTTTGATTCTACTGTAATTTTATGCAATATTGTCAGTTTCTGACCTTGCCTATTTCCCCTCTTTCCATTTCTTCTGCAGAGGGCTGGACTGGTTGGGGCCGCTGGTCTGCATGCAGCCAGGAATGTGGCGGTGGAGTCCAGGTGCGCAGCCGATCCTGCCAGCCTGAGGATGGTGTGTGCGAGGGAACAGTTGAGGAAGGACGTGCTTGCAACCCTCAGCCCTGCATTGGTAAGCCTGCCTGTAATTAAATGGTTAAACTAGGAGCAGTGCTGCAGGCGGCTCTAATTTAATGCAATCATCATGCAATTTTCAAATTCTCACAGGCAAAGAGCGTAACCGGAGCCAGGGTCTGAGGGCAATTATTGGTTTGAAGAGAGACAATGCTGATGACTCCAGCTTTGGAGGTGTTACCACCCAAGCAGGTGAGAAAACATGGTTTTTGGTATAGGTGTATATTTAAATGCACAGAATATTAAAGCAACAAAAACATCATCATAACCATTTAAGGGACTGAAGGCCTATAATAATGACCTTTTAATCTTCATGTGCGAAACAGATGCTAAGACCGATGAGTGGTCCAGCTGGAGTGCATGCTCAGTTTCCTGTGGGGAGGGCTGGCAGAGCCGTTCCCGTGTCTGTGCCACTTCCTCATTCACCACCCAGTGCACCGGACCCCTGCGAGAGAACCGGCCATGTAATAACACAGTTATTTGTCCTGGTGAGTCTCATCCTTTCCCTCCTTACTGTGAGGATGAAAAGAGGAGAAAAGAGCAAAGCAGAGTGTGAGGGACAATCAGTCAACACGGCAAAAGCCATTTTCTGTTAATGATTTCCCTTTATACAGCACCACTCACAAAGGGAAAGTAGATAACAATAAATAGATAAGTTGGTAACGCATTTTTCAGCTTTCACACATTAAAGTTTTGATTGTTAGTATCTGTGCGGGTAGGGCTGTGTATGAGGTAGCCTAGATTTCCCTATTAGTACTATGTAGTTGTAAGAAGATTGCCCCACCTGGTGGAGAATTTACAAGTGTTCTTCAAAGTCATTACAAACCTCCACAAATTCAAACCACGATCCTGAATTGTTAAAATAAAGCATAATGTCCTTCATCTCAATTTCCTTTTGTGTTACATGTGTGCAGTGGATGGTGCTTGGGATGAGTGGACCCCCTGGAGCTTGTGCTCATCCACCTGTGGCCGTGGTTATCGTCAACGTACCCGCACATGCAAGCAGCCCCAGAACGGTGGAGAACCTTGCCACGGCCCTGCAAAACAAACAAAATACTGCAACATTGCTGTCTGCCCAGGTGAGTTACTAATTTAGATTCAGTGATGTTCAAAAGATAGCATGATGATATTACTTAAATATCCAAATATTAAGTTTATTCTTTAACAGCAAGTTACAACTTAATTTTCTCTACTATATGAATCAGTTAGATGAAGAGGTAAGCATCATAGCTCGAATGAGTTGTCATGGATTTATAAGACCCTTAATGGCATTACCGTCATCACAAACAGCAACTGCAGTGGCAGGTTTTTATTCTGATTCATCAGAATAAAAGCCTCTGTGGGTATTAGTCAGTGACTTATAACAGGTGATTGTGACTCACACAGTGCTCATGGTCACCCAGCCTTTGAGAACTTCCTTTCCATCATTCTGCCACCTACTCATGTGCTGACAAGAAAAAGTCACAGCAGTACTTTGGTAGTTTATTTTATTTTTATTTATTTTTTAATGCCAGTTTGTCCCTAACACATGCATACTTTTAATGAAAGTTATTTCTTAACAGTCTTGTTGTAATTGCTTATTGCTTTTAGCCATCAACAGATGTCTCTGTGTACCACAAGTAAATTGCTTTTAATGTCTGACAGAGAGAATGGACAAAATCGTTTTTTCGAAGAATGATTATGTGTTTCATTTGAAACTGAAAGGCTCAGGAAATCAGGCTAACCTTAATGACTACTTTTGCATAATAGAAAATATTATTATTTTTGACCTAGGTTTTTACAAGTATATGCTTTATTATACTTTTTTCTAACCATACAAGTCATAATTTAATCTTTTTTTTCCAATTCAATTATTTTTGGATTTTCATTTGTTGTAATTGTGGTAAATCAATATTCTATCTCTTTTTATTATACAGTTGTGTTTTATACTCGCTCAGCTACAATTATAACACTAGTAGGATTGTGACCTTTTCTTTTACTCCTAAACTTTCTTTTTAGCTAAGCCTATTGAAGCACACTACTGCTCATAATTACAATAAAGGTTTAAAAACATGATTCTGTAAAGATATGGGTCTTAGAGTTGGCGGTGTGCTTGCAGTCATGCTCAAACAGTAGAATTATGAAGTCTAATTTTCGTTTTCATTTAGATTCAGCCTAAGTAGATCATGTGAAATGTTAATAGCATCACTGAGTTTGCCATGATGTCTGTGGTCTCATCCTCACACTGGCTTTAATTCTCTTGCATATGTGTTACTCTGCTTCCCTCTAGTGGACGGATCTTGGAACGAGTGGTCTGCCTGGAGTCCATGCTCTGCCTCTTGCTCCAATGGCACCATGCAGAGAACAAGGGAGTGCAATGGACCATCTTATGGCGGCTCAGAGTGTCACGGAAGCTGGCAAGAGATGGTCAACTGCTTCTTGAAAGAATGCCCAGGTAAAACAACAAGAAAAGAAAAAAAAATCAAGATTAGCCTTCCAGATGAAGCAGACATTTAAATCAATCAGAAAGGTCTCGGTGTAAAAATTGTGGTATTACATATTCTCTCTCTGTAGTTGATGGACGCTGGCATCCATGGAGTTCTTGGGGCACCTGCAGCAAGACTTGCGGTGGAGGCATGCAGCAGAGGCAGAGAGTATGTGAAGGGCCTTTCTTCGGGGGAGAGCAATGTCCTGGTGACATGGGAGAGCAAAGGCGATGCAATGAGAAGCGATGCCCTGGTAATTTTCTCATGGAGAATAACTGAAGTCACAGTACGACAAAAGTTCAAACAGATTACACATCACATCTGATTCTTTTGAACCCCTCAGAGCCCCATGAAATCTGCTCTGAGCAGAACACTGGAGATGTTGTGTGGAAGAAGACCCCTGCTGGAGATTTGGCTGCCATTGCTTGCCCTGCTGATGCTTCAGGTACAGTGACAGCCTGATCAGTGATGCTAGATGTTCATTGTCTTTTTATCCTGCCAGATTAAACAGTTTGTCAACCCCACTTTGCCAAAAACAAGTATCTGTTTTTTTCTTATTCACAGGTCTGATTCTGCGTCGCTGCACTCTTGACGCTGTAGGGCTCGCTTCCTGGGAGAACCCAACTCACATCCAGTGTGTCTCCAAGAACTATGAGAACATTCAGATCCTGGTATGACTTTAAAAAAATATTTAAAATGCTACATTCCTTACACGATGTACAGTCAAAATTTTGACTGATCTCTTGTCTCTGTGTCTGTAGTCAAGAAACTACATCACCAAAGCACAGATTGGACAAAGTGTGGATGGTGTTGCCGAGGTGATTTCACGCCTGAGATTCTCCTCTGATGAAGGAGCCAAGTACAGCGGTGACCTCTTGGCTGTCATGGAGATCCTGAAGAACACCACTGACCTGTACAAGGGGACCAGGCTGAGACTGAGCAACGCTGATGTCGAGGTAAACCCGACTTATTGTCAGATTCATGCCTGACAATAGGTATGCATGTTTTTGATATAACAATGCAAAACCAAAAATAATATCTAATCAAACTGGACTTGATATCTTCTCACACCTCTACCTCTATTTAATGATCTGCAGAACTATGTCCAGACCATCAGCAACTTACTGAAGGAGGAACATCGTGACAAATGGGAGGAGGCACAGCTGGTACGTGATAAGAAGGTGTATGCAAGAGTGCATATGAGCAGGGGAGGAGAGATGTCTAATATGCTAACATGCTCTATAAGGAATGAGTGTGAAAATGACAAATGGAGAGAAAGAGCTTCTGGTGTATAAAAGGTTTCAAAGGTGTTGGAAAGGAAATTACAAATTGAGAGCTTGCACTCATTAACACTCCAAAAATAAGCTTTTATTCACCCAAAACAAATGCTGATATAGAATGGATTTAAATAAGACAAGTGTGAGACAAAACCATTAAATTAGATGTGTGGAATCAAAGGTGTCATTTCTCACTGCCTCATTTGGGTAAATCTGTAAACCGTACAACAATCTGGGCAGAACTTTTATCCTGCCCGACCACCTGTTGGTACATTTTCTCCAGACTCTGAAACTCCTGTGTCTGTGTTCCTGCTAAAGACATAATCCAGAACAGTTTGAAAAACACTAGCCTCTACTGTTGAGTAAACACATTTGTGCACAAGCTGAAAGTAGGAGTGTGAGTTACCAAGGCCACTGCATCACTAAATCAGGGAAAATCACCACTCTCACTTTTGCAATCTGTGAGTTTTCATTCCATCCTACATACTGATGGCTTTTCTAAGTAGACACTGACAGCATATCGCATGCAAGCGCACACCTTGCACCCACATTGCTGCAGATCTGCGTCAGAGACACGCAAGCCAGGCAGCCCTCCCTTTGCCTGAAGAGGAGAGAGGACAAAAAAAAAAAAGTATGAATCAACAGTCTGCCCATTTATGGCCATAAGGAAGTTCTGTGGTTGCATAGCAGCCAGAAGTGTGATTTCTCTCCTTTTTTCTCAGTCCACTGCTGTGTCCTCTGAAAGAACAAGCACTAGCTGAAATGGTGCAAGAATACACTGTCTAGATGACGCATGTAATCAGCATACGCAAGCCTTGCTTTTGTGGATACAATTAAACCAGTTGGGTTTATTTTACATACTGAAACTGGGTGTATGTTCCCCTAACCATATTTTTGACTCTCCCATCCCTTCTCCTTCTTTTCTTATCCAGATGGGTGTCAGCATCAAGGAATTCCTCCGTCTTGTTGAAGACTTTGTGAACATGATTGGTATGCAGATGAGTGGCTTTCAGGACATTTATGAAGTCACGGAGAATTTAGGTGAGCCCTAATCTCCTCTGCCAGTTGTTCTCTGTTCTGAACTAGTTACAAAGGTTTGCAGGGAGTCAATCAATCTTAATCTGAGCCCATGTAAGCAGGAACAGAATACATGAGTTATCTTTCTGACAGACTGTCAAGTCCATCCGCTACACCATGTTGGTTTTGTTATCCCTAAGATGTTTCAGTATATGTACCATTGACAGGAGCTTATAAATCTGTCAAGTACAGTAAAGGTAATCAAGTGTGAAATGTAAACTTCACACACTGAAGCACTTGTGACTCGTGCAACTTTTCTAGCTCAGTGAAGGTGACATTCTCACATGATTTAGTGGGAAATGACTGCAGCGTTCAGACGCACAGGACATGAAACCAGAAAGTCCTTGACACCTCTTAAGTCATTCCTACCGCAAACAGAGTTTTGATGAAAATGCATTGTTAACAAAATATCCTTTCTGTCTGCCTTTGTGCCTCACAGTGCTCAGTATCCACAAGCGCCCTACAACCACAAGCTCAAACTTCACCTTCCCTGTGAAGGGCTGGAGAGGCATGCTGGACTGGGTCAGGACATCTGAGGAGAAAATCACTGTGTCCCGTGATGCTCTGTCAATTAAACAATCTGGTAAGATCAGTGATGTCTTCAAAAGGGATGACCAAATGAGCATTGTGATGAATTTGAGTCTGAGTGGGGAATTTTGTTTTTCTTTTCAGATGACAATGATGCTTTTGTGACTGGCATTGTCCTCTACAGAAACCTTGCTTCAATAATGTCCTTCCAGAGGTAATACAATTTCTTGGCTTTTACATGTAAGAGACTGACCTCCCATGATATACTTTTTGTAGTCACAAGATGGCGCCCTTCTTGCAAGACTTATTATTTCTGTGCTCCCATATTTTCTCAGTTATGATCTTATCTTTATTGTATGACCTTACTCGTGCCTCAGACTGTGCGCTGACATTGCAATGTTCTCTTTCTCCACAGTAACACTACACTGCTCAACTCTAAGGTGGTGACAGTAATTGTGAAGCCCACCCCAGCTCTCCTGTCCTCCCCCGTTGAGATTGAGTTCCCCCATCTCCAGAATGTGAGTCCCTAATGATTAAACAAATTCATGATGCCTTAAAAAAAAAAAAAGACATATCAGCACCCCTCTGGGTGTTTGCACACCACAGCGCACAGAGCCTGACATTTTACTGACATTTGCTGTGGCACTGTGACTTTTACATATACTTTTGGCGGCTACAACTAAGGGAAAGATCACACCAGAACCAAATGGTCACTTGACAGTAATGACGATGATGATGATGATGACTAGAAATCATGCACAATAATTAGTGTCTGCCGCAGATAAGAAGCCGTTTTTAGTTCTGTGCATGTATAATAGGGGAGGGCGGTGAGAAATATGGGCAGGTGGCTGCCAGAAAGCTGTTGCATCTCACACATTTGTAGTAAGGTGTCCCAACCTACACACTTCCCTTTTCTGCAGAAATTCCTCACACTATCTTGTCCATCTGTCTCTTCTTTGCAGGGCACCATAAATGAGACATGCCTTTCATGGGATGAGAGCGAATCGTAAGTGTCATCTGCTGTTGTATCTCCTCTGGAATGTGCATCTAACTGTTACTCCATTACTTGCATTTTTTTTTTTCTTTTTTCTGTATAGTCTTGTCAGTTTATCTTGGGGCTATTTGTTGTTTATCTCATTTATAGACACCTTCATCTGCCACTACATGTGAACATCCAACACTCCAAAGCCCCACATTCACAGGACAGACGGCAATCATTTGTCATCCATTTTTCATGTCAATCATTTATGACAAGGGGGACACCACACAAACCTTGTTAAACTGTATAACATCCTTACTGCTTGATACAAAGAAATAGAAACTATGAGCACAGCTGCTGTTGTTGGGTCATACTTCATTTGGATTTGTCAGAATCTAGATTAACTAGATTGCAATGATGGCAGTGTAGGGTCAATGATTTCACCTGGATTATTTTACCCCAAGTTCGATATTCCCCCCATAATGCACACAGGTAGAATATTTGCATTTAAATAGCTTTGTAAACATGTGTAGTGCTAATAAGAAATTAAATGCACCTGCATGCACCCAAAACATCTTTCCACATAAGTGCAAGCAGAAGCAAAAGTGAACTGAGAAGGAAAACATAATTAACTCATATACTTTCAAGGGGAGGATGTTGTGCCTCCAGTCAAATTAGATTCATTTTTGAGAGCGGATGTCATTAATGGCAGCATAGGGATACTGGAAATGACAATGGAAAGAGCTCTGGCTGATTGTGGACTTTGGGGTCAGTGTTTACCTGCTGACTTGAGCATGTCTGAGAGCACTGTGATCACACGGGAAGTAGTCCATCAGCTTGCCCGCCACTGGACTACATCCAGATGATTACAAATAAAACGATCAACAGATTTCTGTGGCAATAACAGTTTTGAAAACTTGCTTTGCAGAACATGAAACATAGCACTCGTTACATTGTGCAGCCAGGCCTGTTTCAGTGTCATTTCAGAAAACTACCATGATGATTTAGCCTCACAGCTGTCCTCTTTCGCCACTGCCTTCTTGTCAGTCAGAGCCTGAGGGTGCTCTGTTTTATCATCTGCTACTCAGTACACAATTAGTGCAGTGCAAATTATCCGAAAATTGAGTATTCATAATTTATTCTGTCTTGATGTGCTGAGCCTTCAGTTTCACATGTTAACATACTCTTCTTTGTCCCCAGTAAACATAATTTCATATTTGAACACATAACAAGAAAGAATGTTGAGATTAGAGATCAATTACACAGGCTATATAACAGAAAATAAGAGCGCTTTATTCTTTTTTGTCTCCAACAACTTATTCATCCTTCAATTATGTCATTATTTTGAAAATAAAAATAGTACTTGCACCTTATAAAAAACTGGCCTATTAAATTCCACCATAAATTCATCAAGATTTCCTTATAGACACATTCACGTGACAGCTGCTCTTTTTCCCCCCCTCCTGATCTCCCTCTCCTAACTCTTCTCTGCCATTCTCTCTCCTTTCCTGTGCAGCTCCTCTCTGCTCGGGTCTTGGTCTGCTCGGAGCTGCAGAGCTGTGCCTGTCCATTCATTCAGAACTAAATGCGTGTGTGACAGCCTCTCCACCTTCGCCATTTTAGCGCGCATCAACTTCGACTCGGTAAGTCACCCGTCTGATTTCTTTTTTTTTTTTTTCCTCCCTGGTAAGCACTTTAAATGTCTCCTGCGGTGTGCGGGTGGATGCGGTGTCGTGTGAACGTGTGAGACTTGTTTTTGATCGGATCGCTGTGGCGCTTCTTTGTCTCCGCTGATCGGAACATCCAGATAAATAGCTATACATTGAATGTGTATATCATTTCAGGTTAAAACGCTTTAAATTACGCATTGGCATGTGTTGCGCATGCTTGTTAAATGCATAGAGAATCGTTCATATTCAGATACAATAATGACAAAATGTGCGTTATTCCACAAAGCGGGACTGAGAAACAGCTTTTAGACGCCAAGAAATTGGGGTTGATGAACACTAAAATATTATGGGGGTAGGAATGACTTTCTGATTTCATCTCGGGTTCGTATTTATTTGAATGCATGTTAAAAGAGACTGCAAAGAGGTGGTGCAGGTGAACTTACTTCCTTTGTGCACTGATTACCAAACTCTATCATTATTCATGGCTCTGTTTTATGCGCAAAACAATGTGTAATTTTCCCCTATAGACAGTGCAGCCTCTAAGGCTGCTCGATGCCCAGTTGCCTTGGTAACGGCTTCTGCAGCGCAAACTCGGCCTGTGTGATTTTTAATAACTGAGATGCTGGAGGGGGGAAACGCTCTCCTCAGGACGAGGGAGATGGTCTGTTTTACCCTGCTGAAACCTGATCAACAGATGTCTAATAATTTGAGGAAATGGTATTTTAGGCACCTCATGTTGATTTTCTAATCCCATTTAGTGTAAGGGCAGTAGCAAAACAATTTAGGAATTTAAACTGCAGTGTTTTTATGCTGCCGAACAAAATTAGTCTTTCATCTTTTTTTTTCTCGTAACCTGTTGTTTACATCCCATTTTTGATGTGTCTTGCTGTTTCAAGTCTGAACAGAGCCTCCCATATTTGTTATGGGCTGTACATAGCCTACCCCTCCTCTCAACCTACCTCAACAGTAAAAAGGCAGCTGAGACAATCATTTCGTTTGCCAATATCTCTGAATTCTCGATTACATATACTCCCTCCTCCTCCTTCCTCTTTGGCCACAGCAGAAAGATTGAAAATGCCAGGGAGGAAGACCAATGAGAGACAGACGTCTGGTCATGCACTGATGGTTCCTCCCCTCTCCTCCCACCCTCCTCTCCATCCATCCTTTGATGTGTGCTGTGGACATTTTCAATAACATCTACTTGCAAACCACATGCAGAACACCAGTGAGAATCCAGAGGCAGAAATTGCGGGGAGTGAGAAGATGTGGAGGGGGGGATGCTGCAGTGTTGGAGCTCTCACTCATTGTAGCCTTGTGTGTTAGAAACATAATGGTCCACTGAGAGAAGCCCACATACTTAGACAATAACAGCAGACGCCCTTCACTATATTGTTTTCAAAATTCCAAAAATATGGGTCTCTGCACATTTTTTCTTGTTAGTTACCAGATTTCTTCAGAATGGGGACATGTTATTTAGTCAAGGACAAGGAGAAGACATGCTTCTTATTTAGGTCAAACTAGCTGTCTGAATGTCACTTAGTGGTCTGTGGAACAAGATCCGACCCAGATAAAAAGCCTGAGAGAAGAGGGAACAGGACATACAGTATCCACCATGTTATACCCCAGATTCATGAAAAGATGCAGCAAAAAAGACAACTTATCACTCCTCTATCTGCCATCTGTTTCAGGTCGCTTCTGATGTAGATTTCGAAACAAATTTGCCACACTAAATTAGACTTTGGCTGCCACAGGCTTGACTTCACCATCTGTCTTTTAATTATGAAAAAAAAACGCTATGTATGCGGAACACACATCAAAATCAAGAACAGCACTGTACTCTTTAAAAGCAGAGATACTACCATACCCATACTGCAAATGTTAAGGAAGAAAAAAGAAAAGGATCACCTTGATAAATCAAATGAAGGCCAAAGCATTATCTGTCTGTTTCCCTTTAACCAGAGATAATTTGACACATTCAGATTTATTAGATTCAGGGACATTTTCTTATTCATATTTTGAAGACACACATTTCTGGGGACATTTTCCATTTTTCTCTCAGCACAATATGATCATAGCATTTGTCAACAAGGGAGCCCAAGCAACTGTCATACATTTACCCTTTTTTGGCAGTGACGACTTGATCAGAGGTGTTACATTAACCTGAAGCCTCATTAAAGCCATGAAAGCAGGTGTGAGACAGCCAAGGATTATAGAAGCAGTGAAGCCAAAATTGATATCTTGTGGATTTGTAGGTGTGTGAGCCAAGCAGTGAGGGCTTTGTGAAGTCTCAAGGAACTGGGATTTGTTTGTGCAGCAATTACCTACTGGCCCACCATGTGAATGAGCAGCAGGAAAGAAAAAAAAAACAACCCCTCCTCTGTTTAATCCGGCTGAAGTTTGGTGCCATGGTTGTTTGAAACATGGCATGGACACTGCCTCGGGCAGCAGCGAGCACTGAGATGCTGTGAGAGTTCAGAAGGGCCGGTGGTTACAGATTAATGCACTGGTGATAATGGTCCACCTGTTCCCACTCCAGGGATTTACAAAGAGCTGCTGATTGGCAGGAATGACAGAAAATAGATGAAAACACGACAAGTTGGGCGTGGAGGGTGGGGTAGGTGGTGGGCAACTTGGCTGGGAGTGATAATAGCCTTGGTGTAGCAGCTCAGATAAATGAATATACTACCATATCCTCCTCACCTCATTTGCTGACTGAAAATCTCAATGGAGAAATGCAGTGACCCAAGCCATTTGTTAGTTTGTAGCTCCATCTTTCTGACATGTTCACCTTGGCGTCACCTTGCCTGAGCAATGGCCTAATTGTGCCATTCAGTTGTTTGCCTACAGGGAGCTGTCTGCTATTCCAGATAGCACACATCCAGAGGCTTGGTATTCTTTGTGGTGTGTGTGAGAGAGAGCTTGTGTGATTCCCTTTGCTGGTTTGCCGTCTGCATGATTGCATATGTGTGTTTGTAATCCTATCTAAGAGGCTTTTTTTTTTGCCTTGTCTTTCCTCTGTAGATCATGGACAAGACACTGCTGCCTTCCGTGACTCTCATCGTTGGCTGTGGGGTCTCTTCTCTCACCCTGCTGCTCCTCATCATCATCTATGTCTCTGTGTGGAAGTAAGTAACCCTTTTAGCAAAGTCCAACTACGTCAACCTCCTATATTATGCGATGTGATCTGTATTTTCTTTCCCCCTCTTTCCTCACTTTCACCACTAAACTCTTTTTCCTCTCCAAATTTTTAGATACATTCGCTCAGAGCGCTCCGTTATCCTTATCAACTTCTGCCTCTCTATCATATGCTCAAATGCCCTCATTCTTGTCGGACAAACTCAGGCTCGCAACAAGGTAAGTTACTGTTCTAGCCAATGCCAGCGTCTGTTTCAAAATCTCAAACCTTTGTGAACTTAGCAGTGCCACAGATGCATATTGATCATCTTACCTTTGTCTCTTCTTCATTTTGTATTTTGCAGGTGGTATGCACTCTTGTAGCTGCCCTCCTCCACTTCTTCTTCCTCTCCTCTTTCTGCTGGGTGCTAACAGAAGCTTGGCAGTCCTACATGGCTGTCACTGGTCGTCTGCGCAACCGCATCATTCGCAAGCGCTTCTTGTGCTTAGGCTGGGGTAAGAAGACAAGTCTTTATCTTGTATTTTTGTTCACTTATGCTACATGACTTTTCTTCAGAGCTTTCTACGATACATAGGTTTTAATCTAAATGAAAATTCTCTGTCTTGCAGGGCTCCCTGCACTGGTAGTGGCTGTGTCTGTGGGTTTCACAAAAGCTAAGGGATATGGAACCGTCAGCTAGTAAGTCCAGTCTCAGCCTTCTTTTTTTTAAATTAATTTTTTTTTTTGCCTTGTCTTTTCTGCATTTGATCTGAAATTTTTTTTTCTTATTTCAAGTACTAAATATTATATTTTGTCCTCTTTAGCTGCTGGTTGTCTCTTGAGGGTGGGCTCCTTTACTCTTTTGTTGGGCCTGCTGCAGCCGTTGTTCTGGTTCGTATTATGCCCGATCCATCCAGTACATAGTATGCTTATAAATGCATTATCATCATTACATTATCTCACCTATATTTTTTTTTCTAAAGGTGAATATGGTCATTGGCATTCTGGTTTTCAACAAACTTGTCTCCAAGGACGGCATCACCGACGTGAAACTGAAGGAGAGAGCCGGGTAAGTCTTATTGATTTCCTGCACACTAGAGCATTGAGTTTATTGCCCTCATAAGTGACATTTTATATTTATTGATGACGGGCTTTGATATCGAGCCTCGCAATCAAGCAACAGGAGTTGAGACAAATATGCTGTTCTCTCACCCTGCAGGGCATCACTGTGGAGCTCCTGTGTGGTTTTGCCCCTCCTGGCCCTCACCTGGATGTCTGCTGTGCTGGCTATCACAGACCGCCGCTCTGCCCTCTTTCAGATCCTCTTTGCAGTCTTCGACTCACTTGAAGGGTTCATCATTGTCATGGTTCACTGCATCCTGCGAAGAGAGGTGAGAAAAACATTTAGAAAC
The DNA here is from genome assembly GCA_037176975.1 of Arrhamphus sclerolepis. Lineage (NCBI taxonomy): Eukaryota > Metazoa > Chordata > Actinopteri > Beloniformes > Hemiramphidae > Arrhamphus > Arrhamphus sclerolepis. The sequence goes on from JBAMYA010000003.1 coordinate 2,401,487, forward strand.
AATGAATTAAAAGGGGGGGATGCAGGTTTACTTGTCTTCTATCAGGTTAGATGAGCATGAATTCTGAATTCTTTATCCATTCATCAGGTTCAAGAGGCAGTGAAATGCAGAGTCGTTGACCGTAAGGATGATGGAAATGGAGACTCTGGCAGTTCCCTTCATAATGGCCAGTCCCAACTAATGGTAAAGTTCTTGGCTTATTGCCTTTTAATGCCTCCAGTGCTTCTTACATTTTCCTCTAAATTAATATATGAATGCATTAAGCACTGATAGAATGTTTTTGTTCTTATATCAGCAGTCTGATAATGAAAAGGATGGAGATCCAAGCAGACAAGGTAAGCCTCTTTTAATTGTGCTTAACTATATTTTCATTTGCATTTCAACTTCTAAATGCCGCACACATGTGATCCTGCATTAAAAAGGACCACGTTTTTAGACCAGGCACGGTTTTAACTGTGTATTTCATTTATTTTCAAAGGGATGAAAAGCTCCTCTGAAGAGAAGATGGCTCCTCCTCAGCTCGCTCTTCCCATGGGCTCCAACTTCCACACCCTGCCATCAAAGAGTAGTCACATGCAAGCTGTTCCTGAGTACGCAAGCCACACCCTTACCTTAAAGAGAGAGAAAAGCCGGCTGGTAGGAGGAGTAGACCCATCTGGCGGCAACCCTGTGTATGTCTGCGAAGGGGAGCTCTTCAAGCAGCTGGATGCGGATCTTGCGCGGGCCCAGGCTGAGGGCAGTGTCTCTGATGGCAGTAGCTATGTTCTCATGCCGAACACTACCTCCACCCTGAGGTCCAAGCCCAAAGATGACCCAACAAAATACAACATCAGTGTGGACCAGTTGCCACAGGCCAGACTCATGCATCTTGGCGGGCCCTTCGCCGAGCCCCAGGCCGCCTTTGGGATGAAGTCGATCCCTCCTGACCAGGTCAGCGTGTCGTTCTCAGAAAGAGACTCACCTATCCAGAACATCCACAACATGTCCAGTGAGTCTCACATCACCCATAGCAGCTTGGAGAACACTTTCGAGTCCATGAACTCCATGATGTCCAAGAGTGAGACCATCTCCACATTATCCATGAGCTCCTTAGAGGTGAGAGACGATGGTATGAGATGAGGCATTGTTATACAGATGTTTCTAACATCTATCTAAAACTAAACCAAGTTGTGTTGTTTCCCTTTTTATCTTCACAGCGACAGAAATCTCGTTACGCTGAGTTGGACTTCGAGGTAAATATTGTTACATTGCTGTTGTTTAAAACATTTAGGATTATTTATTGTGTCTGTAAGATATTGCTTCGAAGCAAGCAATAATTTTGAACATGTTTTTTTTCTCTCTCAATCAAGAAAATAATGCACACTAAGAAACGCCACCAGAACATGTTCCAGGACCTTAACAGGAAGCTACATCACGCTGAGAAAGACAGAGAGTCTCCTGCTTCTGACAGCAAGGTAACGCTTCGTAACATTATGCTTATCAACCACTTCCATTGACACTCATTTTCAGGAGATACAGAAAAAAAGACAAAGAGAAAATATGAATACAGAGGCAACTTCTGAGAAAGATTCTATGGCATGAAAATGACCTTTAGAAAATGTGCAACATAGTGTATTGAACTATGATTGTTCATAACGTGAGGTCATTGGAATAAGGATGTATTTTCTTCCTTCTTACAGTCTGTAAGATGGAGTGTGTCTTCAGGAGGAAGTGACAAAACGAACCACAGCGTGAGTGTTTATATACAACCTCACTATCTTAGAATTGATGCTCCATAGACAAGACACACCTTTTGATTACATTATCAACACGCATGCCTCAAGAAAGAGTAATTTGTCCAAATGACAGAATGAATGTCATTGTTAGAAAATCACCTCTAATGAAACCCATTTCATTTTGATTAAATCAGTAGTTGCTCAGGGTAGATGTGTGGCACCAATGCTAAATTGCCTTCTCTTTGTATTTCAACAGGACAAACAGCAGCCTCCAATGGAGAGGTCGTGGGAGGGAGTCCGGGGAATACCACAGTCACCCCCTGCATGGGTGCGCAAAGACCTGGAGCCGCTAGCTGCCTCCCCTCTGGAGCTGCACTCTGTGGAGTGGGAAAAGAGCAACACCACCATCCCCTTGGTGGGGCAGGACATTATTGACCTGCAAACAGAGGTCTGAGGGGAAGGAGGAGGCCTTGGAAAGCCACCTGATTTCACCTAGGTCACCTTTTTGGTTTGAGAACGGGATCCTGTATGGATAAAGTAGGGAAAGCCAACAAAGGGAGGAAGTAAGAAAGTAGGTCCCAGAATCAATGTCTTCATGGAGAGAAGGGAGTGATGGAGGAGTAGAGTTGATAGTGATGGTCTGTTTAATGTAGCTTCTCTGTGTGGACTCGTAACAGAGTGCTCTAAAGGTCCAAAGGTGTTGGTGGGGTGAGCAGTGGTGCCCGTGGACCAGAAACGTCTGTGGCTCCATTCCCGCTTCACTGGGAGTTTTTTGAACCCTGCAGTCTGGGGTTTCGGAAGAAGTGGTTAACATGCCAGTGCTTCTTTTTCCTTCAATTTAACTTTGAAGAAAAATCGAATAACATTGAAACGGTGTGTCCTCCCTGCTTCTTGGGGGGGCACAGCCGGAACTCTTGGCTGCTCTTATGCAGCATTGTTACCTTCCAAAATAAGTCAAGGCAAGAGATCATAAGGGACCATTTTCATACTTCAGTACTGTGCACTCTGGTAGACTGGCACACTCATTTTGTTTTTGTTTAGTGAATTGCTATATGTTTTTTGTTATTTTGTTTTATTTTATCAGCTTGTGTGTTTGTTAGCTCTGCTTTACACCTGGAACATCCACTCCAGAATCAAAAAAGAGACTCTCTGCTGAGAATATCACACCTACTGGAGGGCAAGATTAATCATGCTAATAGTGCTCACTGTTGTTATCACCATTGTATTTATTATTCCAGTGATTATGACCGGTGTTAAGATGAACATTCTACTTGACATTCTTGAGTGTATATGCTATATTTTGATTTTTCTTTACTCTCATAACTCTCAGACACAGCATTTATTGTTTTTGTTTTTGTTTGTTTTTAACTGTGGTCTACAACACAATCCTCCAAAAACAAAAAGATCCTAATGTGTTGTGAGCCCATACGGACTGCATCGGGAAAAACATACTGAGTGGTGATAGAGGTGGCGATTAGTTAATCAACATTTCCTGGTTTCTTCAGTATTCTGTTTTGATGCCAAAACACCAGCACCAGGATGAACACAGACTCTTGCACAGGAAGAGCAGTGCACACTGGGAAAAGCTGGATGGAAATGTGCGGAGAAAGATGAGACCGCCTCCTCTCAGCTGGAAATAAGATGCAGGCTCTTCCACGTTGCACATGTGGATTGGAGTGGTCAGTGAGGCCTTTCATCATCGCCCATTTGTTTCTCAGCCTTGCAGGACTCTTGGACAGAGCAGAGGGTCCTGGCACTGATTTGACTTTCAGTGCAGCAACAGGTCCTCAAGACTTCAACACATTTGTGTTTTCAGCCATCAGTGTGAAATAGTGCAATATGATGGACGCTTGATGCTCAAGCAAGACTGATATTTTTTTCTTACTGATGTTTCAAAAATTTTATACCATCTTCCTCATATTTGCAGAGCATATAGATGCTTTATGAGAATATTGTATAACAGATCTGTATTAGTAATTCAAAGAATTTATTTACTAGAGATTTGTTGGCATAGGACTCCATATTTGGAGCTCTCTGTGACAGCTAGATAATTGTACTTCTATAAAGCAAACATTACATAGAATGAATGATAGCCTATGATTATCTCTTTACCGTGTTTCAGGTAAGGGTAATAGAACCCCTCGTCTTCTGTAACAGTGTGTTACTGTGACTCAGCAGGATGTAATACCAGCCAGTTCCACTGTCCCTTCAGATTTATCTGCCCCTCAGTCCTACTCATACCTGGAGTTACTTGTATTGAATACCCATTTGTATTTTCTTGTCACAACATTGTTTTTTATGTTTGTTTTACATGTAATTGTACAGTTTTCACAGCACAAAATGAATGTGACTTATTTCTAATAAAAAGGAAAAACATCTGTATCACAAAATCCAGCAAATGTTTCTTCTTTTTCTTTCCTTTTTTTTTAATTGACTGTTAACAATCAAGCAGACAGACTAGAGCAAGGGTGTCAAATTCTATTTCATCCCGGGCCACATCGTCACCATGGTTACCATTAAAGGGCCGGTGATTCTTTGCTTTCTCAACCAGCTATGTTGCCACATTCCCCTCTAGTTAGTGGACTCGGTCGTAAAAAAAAATAAATAAAAATTAAATAAAATAAGGAGAAGAAAGAAAGACAGAAAGAAAAAAGAAAGAAAGAAAATAATTTTGCCACAAAACCTAAAATTTCACATAATTTGTGACTTTTATTATAAAACTGAGCCTTATGAGAAAAAATAAATAAAGCCTTTTGAAAAATAGAATTATGTTCCCTAAAACTTTTTTTAATTGCCAAATATTACATTATCACTTTTTGTCACAAAATATCAAATTTCACAAAAATTGAGACCTTTAACATGAATTGAGACATGAATTATGTTTTTTGTTGTTGTTATGTAAAATCACAAATTTAAAAATGTTTGTTTTGAAAAAAAAAAAGTGGTAAAATTGTCCTAAAATAACATAAATGAGTTGCATTTTGACAAAAATGAGCATCTATTTGTTGTAAAATCTTTTGCAATGTTGTTTCTCAGGCCTATCTTCTTAAAGATGAACACTATATAACTGATAGTGCTGTTAGACTGGTCTTTGCTGTCTTTGCTGCACATAAGACTTTATTTTCAGCAAGACAAGCATCAGACCAAGTTCACGTGAATCCTGAGGGGAAGATCCCTACCAATATGGAATCCCCCCATTTCCCAAGGAACATCCGATTTTATAGGTTTTATTCTCATTCATTCATGTTCATATACAGCTAATCCCTGATAGGACAATGGGACACAAAACCACCTGCCCTCTCGGACTGATCAACGTGAGACATGGTCACGCTGTTATGGCATACGCTGTGGAGCATGCAGCGCACACGCTCCTGGCGTACGTCTAACTTAGCTGCTCTCTCTTTCTTGCAAAGTTAAACAACTGAAGACACACAAATGAACTAGGGCTTCTTCTTCTTTACCATATACAGCTTGACTGAAATGTACTCTTCAGTGAAAGAAGAGCAGAGTGTCTTCCTTTCCATATGTCTGCTAAAATATACTCTTTTTACATTCCAAACCTCATGTTAGGGTGCATTAACAGAAGTGAGATAAAGACAATTACATAAGCTTATGAGGGCAGATAGACAGATACCACAGCAAACACTGACTAAATCATGATTTTTTATGACATAAACCAGCTGCTCTCCACCTCACTTATTCAACTTTATGATGTCACTACCAAATCAAACGGGCAGAGGCATTGAAATTTCCTCACAAATCTGCAAGTATATGACTGTCTTTGCACGCTCTAACAGACCAGATAAAATTAAGTGGGCCTTGAGTTTGACCCCCCTGGACCAGACACAACTTTAACATCAAGAATAATGAGCAAATAATTAACAAACTTAAAAATGATCCAAATCATAAACTGGGCCAACAAAAGAGGTCAAAGTAAGATAACTTTAAACCAGTCCTTGAGGGCCGCTGTCCTGTATGTCTTCCTGGTTCAGCACACTGGATTCAGAAGAATGGGTCTTTAGCAGGTCTGTGCAGGCTTGGATGACAAGCTGATGGTGAGAAATTTATTTGGCTCAGGTGTGCTGAAGCAGGGAAACAAATATGCAGGACAAGCGGCCCTCAAGGACTCGAGTTTAACACCTCTGCTCTAAACAGATCAGAACCAAACAGCATGCAATGGCATACAAGGCAAACAATTTATCGTGGGTGATCAGTTCACAGACAGACACATAGGTGGGAAAACAAGGACTGATATAACAAAGTCAGGATCACTAATAAAGTGATTAAATTATAAATGGCATGCCCAAATAAAAATACAAAAACAAAGACACCCTTGTCTTCCATGTGTGGCTGCAGGGGCAGCCACCACATTGACCAATAGCATTCAATAATTATTGTAAGTTTTTAGGTTTAAAGCAAATCAATTTAAAAAAAAAACTCAGGTATTATTTTGGGCATTTTGACAGCAGTTTCATAGAGCTCAAAAAAGTTGTTACCTAAAAATAATTGAAAATAAGTAAGAACAAGACCAATACTACAAAGAAAGACAACATTCTGACTTCCTGTTACATTAAAGCTTCCTGGCAGACTCTAAATATAGATGTGGTTTGCAGATACAGTACATTAAACACCAGTCTTTCAAAATGATAAAGGTGCAGTTGTCATCTGTGCTATTTTCATACTTCTAAGGGAGGAAACATTATCAAGGAAAAAAATGACTTGTGAAGTTGAGTAATAAGAAAACAAATTTGGCAGGGGCAGGAATCACATTTAAAAATAGGAAATGCTTAACAGCTGAAATATAGCCTTTTTTTCTTCATTGTTGCCTTGATGCTTTCTTTACCTTCCATAATCAGTTAACTTTCTCTTTTAATTGAAGCAGTGCACCATAATTTTGCTGCAAGGCATCAGAAAAAGGAGATTTATATCATCCATTTGTATGAAGCAACTCATTTAGTGGGGTCAGCTGGAGAGCAAAAGCACATCTGAGGGATTGGTGCATTCCTGGAGGTTCAATTTTCACTGAATTTTAATATTTGCTACTGCATTACACTGTGTGCGTCATTTTTTCATGGCTCTGAATAATCTTCTTTTTTTCTTTCCTAGAAAATGTTGTACTAATATATTTCCTGCCTGAAGTCATCAATGTGAACACTGGTGCAGTCTGTTAATGGCGCTGAGTCGTGAAGCTTAATGTTTGAAGACAAGTGTACAGCATCTGTGCAATGTGACCCCTCATTTCTTATGGTTTTTTTCTTTGTTTGTTTTTTGTTTTTCTGTCATGAGCTGCATGTTTTCACAAATAGTATGCTAGAGGAGACTGGCTGAACAGGTAACAAGACAGTATGAAAAACATGGACTGGCGACTTGTCCGGGGTGTATTTATCTCCGACCAATTGATAGATGGGATTTTTTTTGCACCCCTGTTATGTCATGGTGCAATACGTTACCATCATAAAGGTACACAAATACCAATTAATGTGTATGTTCAGCACAAACTAGCTGCATACTAAAGATAAATAAGCATATAAGTAACAACACAAGGTGGAAAATGGCACTTTTCCTAATATTCACTGTTTTCAAAAAGTATTAATCACAGATGCATACCTCTGCCTGTGTGAGCTAACACTGCCATCAACACCCCATTCTCAAAGACACATGCACATCTTCTGATTTCAGCCACCAGTCAATGTGAAATCCTGCCTCAATTAGCACCTTGCTGACTAAAGATTAAATCTCTCTTAATTAAGAGCTGTTGCTATAGATACAGTGGATGCTAATCCTCAAGATAGGAAAAGAAGAGCTTATGAAAACTGTAATGTCTTCTGAATAGTTGCTAGAGGTATATGAATTACAATGATTAATGTTCATGTTTTTTCTACATTTAGAATGATAAATTGTAATGCGCTTGAAAAAAATCATAAAAATTAACAACTGTTCCAAAATTCTTGTTGTCAATGCTTCTATAACTTTAGAATATTTACATAAAAGGAAAAAGTGATGCCAGTTGTGCTACAAAATGTAGCAGTTACATAAACCGAACTACTGCTGAGCTCTGATGCAAGAATTAACAAGTCAATTAGCGTTCCTGCAGTCTGACTACAAACTGTAGAGCAAGGCAGCTGAGCACCACCTGCTCATTCAGCTCATGTCTGCTTTGTTATGTAACTCCATGTCATTTATATGCAGCTGTGGAGAAAATAACATCACAATCCGCTGCAAAACATCTGGAGCTTTCATCTCAACGTACAAAATATTGGGGTCTACCTTTTTATTTACAGATGTGGAAAATGTTTCATGAAGGGCTCAGAAAAGTACACTAGTCCCTATTGTGACATGTTCACATTTCACAGTTCAGTGAATTCAATTCATTTCATTCAGTGCAGTTTTATTTGTATAGCTCTGACCTATACACATATGTGAAAAGCAGAGGAAAAAGGATGTTGTAATAATAATGATCTTTGATTTTTTCAAGATAGGCAGCTAGGACTTTAAGAGCCTTAAATGTATGGAGGCTAATTTTAAATTGCATCCTTGTTTCACAGGAAGAGACAGTGAAGAACTAGAATTAAAGAAATAAAAGAAATAAATTAAAGAAATACTCTATAATCTGTTTGGTGAATCCTCTTCAGAACTCTTTCTGCAGCATTTTACATCAGGCTGTTCAGAGTATTTTTTAGGAAATCCCATTAACATGGAACTGCAATAGTCCAATTATGAAGTTACAAATGTATGGACTAGTTTCTCAGCGTTACTCTGGGAAGGCTGTTCCTTATTTTGAGAATATTATGAAGATTAAATAAGACAGTCCTGGACGTTTGTTATATGTGCAAATTAAAGTACATACGAAGTTAAAGAAAATAAAGTTCATCACAATGATATCACATGACATAGCTAACAGTCCAAGCTACAATAACCAAAAGTCATTAGTTACTAATGACTAACTGACTGGTCTCACCTGCCTTCAAGCATAGGTATAGCTAAGTATCATCAGAATAGCAATATAAAATAATAGTATGGAAGCAAAAAGTGTAAAGTAACGGCCCAAGTACAGGACCCTGTGGAACACCACGACTAACTGTAACACAGACAAACTGGAATCTTTCAGTTACAGTAATTTCAACCAGGTTAATGTAATTCATTTACTTATTCATTTCAGTTGCATTAAATGCAGTTGTATTAAATGATATAATCTAAATTCTTTCTGAAACTCTTCAAACCAGTGTCTGTACGAATGGTAAAAGGTTGATATACATCTTTTTCAAGAGAACTATAACCTACAATAAATGATTTTATATTTATAATGTAACCGCAGAGAATATGATATTATAACATGATAATATTATTTACTATCCAAATAAGAACTTGTGAATCACCAGAGATATCAACAACTTTCAGATAATCATAGTAAAAAAGAATTAAGGATCAGTTGAAGACTTTGTGTCATGCTGCACATCAATGCTGAGATGAAAGAAATGTAAGCTCTGGAGATCAGCTGTATCCATTCTTTTCAGTTGTGGCAAATCATATTCTTCAACTCAAATGATGCTCTTGATTTCAAACATAAGAGAACCAAAATATAGACTCTGAAATGCTCAAGTCTCTAGTATGTTTATTTTAACAAGAAAAAAATTCTTGAATGTTCATCCGTTCATTTTCTATTCATTCAGTCCTTTGCAGGGTGTCTTGTTGGCTGGAACATAGCCCAGCTGTCATTAAGCAAGAGGTCTAAGGACCACACTGAGACAAATGGGGCAAATAACAACCCCACACACTCTCAATCACTCATATGGACAGCTTAGAATATCTAATCAATTTAACATGCATGTTTTTGTTGTTTGGGCTGAAGTCGGAATACAATGAAGAACAACCACAATAAGAAAAATAAAATTACATAAAGTATAGTATAATAACTTTTGCAGTTACATACATATTTAGAGGGGAGACCATGTGGAGATTGTGAGAGATGGACTCTTGAAATATTAATTTATACATACAAAAAACAGTCAGTGTTAGTCACTCTTTTCACACGTACCTTTTAATTTCCTTCCACTTTATTTCCTGAAAAGAAGCAGGGTACTGGATTACAGCTGTGCTTGTGCGTCATGAAGAAATGCCAACACTGTCTTGAGAGTGGTTTCCCAGGGTACATAACTACTTTCACATGGTCTGTTAACCCCGGGGGATGACAGGTCTGCTGGAGGTTAATGACTATCTTCAAAAGACACGCAAGTGAAAATGACATTTGTACAGTAGACTCACCTGTACAGAGTCTATCATGAGGTCATAAAAATTGTCATTATTGAAAGAAAAGACCCCCTGTCCCTCACCATTGTATAGGTTGCACTCACAAGTTCCCTTCTTTCTTGCATCAACGGCTATAAAATTCCAACTTACAGAAGAACACAGTGGACATGAAATTGGTAAAGTTAAGGACAACTTCTAAAATATCCATGGGGATACAAACAAAAAATATCTTTTGACACTGTAGTTCCAGATATTGATAAAAAGTTGAAATGTGGTTCAATACAAACAAAGAAAGTAAAAGACAGTTTGATTTATAGCAAACTTTAAGTGAAAACTGGTACCATGAAATTTAATAAGAGCGGGTCTCATGATATGATCTTTGCTCTTTTTTTCTTTCTTTTTTCTTTTTTTATGAAGAAAAAGGAACAGCTGGCTCCTCTCAATGGGCAAGATTTATCGACATCCCAGTTTGCGTGTAGTAATTTGCACGCGCAATCCAGAATTTTGCACAAGAGGTTTAACCGCAGTTTGCGCGTCATTTACGAAGAGTGATTGTGCAAATCGTAGCAGGTGCAAACGTGTTGGAGACGCCCTATTTAAATGGGGGTTTGTGTGTTTTCTGGCCTGTGCAGCAGTGCTCCACCAGTACGATTCAAACAACTGAACCTGCCCTGATTCCAACATCACGCTCCTCAGAATTCCTTGTGCTGGTCTTATCTTATTTCTTAGGCATGTGGTTCTCATATGTTTTTATATTTCTCAAAAAAACATGAAAAATATGACACATGCTATTGTTTCTAATTATTTCACAAAGGAATTCACAAATTGACCCACCTACAAGCCAGCCATCTCCAATCTCGTAACTTGGAAAACAGAAAACTGATTCTCAGAATCTGCGAGGGACTGGCGACCTGTCCAGGGTGTACCCCTGCCTTTCACCCGAAGTGAGCTGGGATAGGCTCCAGCAGACTCCCGTGACCCTGTAGAGGACATAGCGGGTATAGATAATGGATGGATGGATGATTAAAATGAGCACATCAGAGGAGCAGCCTAAAAGCCAGAACATCAGTGCTATTTGATGCTGACAGATATAAGATGACAAACGCTTTGGGTTCTGCTCTCTGTGACTCTGAAAGTGGAAACACAACCTTTAGTTTGTCAATGTCAATCAAAAGATGTTCCAGTGTCATGGCTTTGATTTAAACCACCAAATGAACACAGTGTCTGTCTTTTTTTTTCTCTCTCTTTTCTTCAAATTTTACTGACAATAACAGTGAATAGTTCTGTTACAAAGAGAAGAAATTCAAAGCAAATCATCATAATGTTTTATTGTTTTTATATCATCATTATCAAGTGATTCTTTATTTTCTTTTGGACCCCAAGAAGACTAGCTCATCCCACTTTGGTCACAGTTAATGGGGATCCTTTTAACACTAAGCAATAATTGTATCTTCATGTAAAAGCTGCTACCTAAAATTACATTTTAGATCAGTTACTTGGACAGCAATATGTATAAACAACTTGTTTGGTCTACTAAACATTTTTGTTCCAGACTACTCTCAGACGCTGATTATAGTCCATTTTGGATGGTGTAATATCACTGCTACTGTTGGCCTTTCAGAAAAGGTTGGGAAATTGGTGCAGGAAGGGACATTATGTTATGACCTACTCACTTTAAAAGCACACATTAAGCCTTTTTTTTGGTGGTTCGTTTTTGCGTGAAAGTATAACATTCTGGAAAAGCAGTTAATGTAAATGCACATATATACATTACGATTCACTGAGTTTAACATCAAAAGTTAATTTTTATAGTTCATTTGGTTACCAAAATGAAAGACAATTCAGATCTTTTGCTCCTTTGTCATGTAACTGATTACTTTTGTCTCAGCTTTCGATTGTTACCAATCCACTATGCAAAAGCATGACATGAAAATGAGAGCATGCCAAAGTATTGTAACAACTGTTTACACATCAAACACAGACGGTCCATAAAGCCACTTCTACTGTTTGTATGAGCAAACACACCCTTTGTTCCAGAGAAAGTACCAGTGTGATTGCATGAAAGGTGCCTTGTCTCTTGGAATGATGAAAAAAAGTGATTTTAATGAAATAAAATAACCAATTATGAATTTGATAAGCAACTAATAAATCTATTTTATTCCAACACAACTGTTAGGTTAAAGTAGGGAGTATATCCTTCCGTGAACATGCCAAGTATATGTATATTTAGATGTCCTTTTTATTTCCTGTTATTTCTCAGTGTGTTGTTGTGCAGCAATGTCATAATAGATGTACACAATAACAATGGGATAACCTGGTGGATTTAAAATATTTATTCATTTAATAAAAAAATACTTTACTAGTAATAATATAGCAACAACATATTGTGACATTGTATCATTTCAATGCTATTGCAAACCATTCATTAGACATGAAATATAGAAGCATATGTTTAAAAAATTAAGACAGCAGTCATATGTTTAAATTGACACAGAATTCAAATGCTGGCTCCATTTCAACCAGTTGCATCATCTGTATGGTCTGCAGGTATGTTCAACACCAGACATTTAAATACAACTAGAGCTTGAGAAAATAAGCGCAGACATTTGCTGACTGCAGGCCCGTTTACACCCGAGGACCATCCAGCCTCATTTATAAGTACAGTAAAATACCGCTCAAGCAAAGTTTGCTTTGAAATTACAGTAGGGTGATAAAGTGCTTTTCAAGTTGTGTTTCAACAACACTTCAATGTCACACTGAGTCCTGTGGCAAGAAGTGCTTACCAGATAGAAAAAAAATGGAAGACAAATTAAAGGGAAAACTCTGAGTCTGTGATGCTGACAGTGAGGAGATCCAGTGGCTCAGTTCAGTTCTATGACCCAAGGCATTTCAAACACTCTGCTGCTAAAAACCTAATGAAATACCAGATTTAATTGTCATTTGATTTATAAACTGATGCACAGTTGTTACTGTGGGGCTTATTACTCACTGCTATTAATAAACCATTTAAAAAGTGCAGTTTAATCTTGTTTCTGGTAGTATATCATGAAATGCTACCATGAAAACACTCTCAGGAGAAGATTTAGAATTACAAATTGTTGCTTTATAAATCATTATTTTGAAGTTCTGGGGCACAAGCAAGAGGACTCTATAAAAAGATCCACTGAGAATGCCTCTTGCTGGAAAGCTACTAAATTTACATCATCCCTGGAACTTTAGACTTTGAAAGCCATAAATGCCAACGTGCAACAGCTCATGCTTATTGACCCGTCGCTTCACAGACCTTCACATTAAAAGACACTGAGGCAATAGCTAAATGTTTGCTCACGCTGCTGGAAAATGACCTTGAGTTCATAAACTGTCAGAGCTACCTGATTTTCTGATTAACTTGTGTAAATAATACAGTGAAGATGCTGCTTAAACATATTTCAACAGCATGCTTCGTCATGCTAGTCAGCACTCAGGGTAAACTGTACCCCCTGAAACCCTCTCAGTTCAGTGTTTTCTTGTAATTAAAAACTGTTTTGTTTTGTTTTTTTGTTTGTTTGTTTTTTTTTTGCACAACAGAATTCTTTGGTTGAATACATGGAAAAGTTAAATGACCACAGTATAATTATATGTCTACTGTGCCACAGACCCAAAAAAGTCTCAATAAGTTAATAAAAAAAATAATAATAATAATTTGAACATTAGTTCAAATATAAACTGTGGTACTCAAGCTTCTTTTTTTTTTTTCTTTCTTTTTTACCACATTTCATCTTCAGTCTCCATTTCATACTTTTGATGAAAAATTAAAGAAGAAGGCTCACTTTAAATAAAGAATTTCTTTCCTTGTTTTAAAAGCTTTAAAAATGGCAGCTTAAGAAAATATGCAGATTTGTGATAGAAATATAAAAGTCCAGCACTTGTAGCCCACTGTAAACATAATTAATACATTTTTAAATAGTTAAGTGCTTTTAACTCGACTTAAAATTACATGAGAGCCACGAAACACCTTTAAAACTGAAATAATTCTTGAAATGAATCCCAGCAGGAAATTGAGTTAAAATCTAATAAGATTTGTATGTAAGAGCACCCTGCAGGGTGTGAGTGATGGGGAAGGTGTGCCAGTTACTCTCCTGACAGAGCTCAGCCTGAAGGATTTATCTAAATGTCTGAATATGAATCTGTATAATATTGACAACTTTTTTTCTCTCTACTTTTTCTTTGTCAAGCCTTCAATTTATGCCTCGGACGTTAAGGATGAGAAATTCTGTCCGCACTCAGACTTGATATATAAACTTATTTCAGTTGGCTGACGTCTAGGCACTGAAATGTATTCAAGTCCTTGAAACGATATAATAGAATTTTTAGTTTTCAAATTTTCCAACGTGATATATATTTGGAAAAACAAAGTCTCTTGGCGGAACCTTTGGCTACACATGCGATTAGTTGGACGATACAAAAATTACTGGTTATGAAATGAGTCTCCTGTGAGTCTCTCAGAGGTAACGATTGGTTAACCATATAAAAATAATGTTTCTGAAAATACAATTGCAAAGAATGCTGTTAAATCTCATAGGCTGATATCTTCTGACCTCTGTCTGTCAGGCAGCACTGATGTGATTCTGTGGTGAACAAGGGTTCAGGGGCTCATCTGACAGTTGTTAGTGGACATAGTTTGTCTCTGCTTCCAGGCAGTTAAGAAGCCACAGATACTCTGCTGCCTCTTTGGGGCCTGAAACCATTTTCGCTGGACTGAATAGGACCCACTGCAAATATACAGCACATTATAAAAAGAACAACACGATAAAGGAGGCCCTGAACTCTTCAGCAGATGAACTGAAAAATTATACAAAAATAAGCATCTGAGACATTTTTCATTTGTTGGATTCGACTTTGGTTAAGATGTGGACATACCTCCACTGTTTGTGTGTGACATTTTCTCTTTTAAAGTCTGTGTGTCTACAACACACCCAAATAAACAAACAAAAAAAAAAATCTCTATACAACTATACAATGTCTTCCACTGTGTCTTTTATGTGCATCCGCAGGACTCCACTATCATGTCAGGGACGTCCGTTTTGACAATGCTGTGCTGAGAGTTGAAGTAGACCATGGAGAGTGGTCGGCGCTCAGTGGGAATGCAGCATGAAGCTGTAGCCGTGTTGATGCCGTTGACTTTGAGCTGGCTAAAGACGGTGGCGTGGAATGAGGATGCGATGCCTGGAGAACCAGACAGATGTTGGGGGCACTGACCCATGCAGTAGTTCATATGGTAGCCTTCAGGTGCAATGATCCACTCATCCCACTGGATATCTTTAAACTTGATGTAGAAGTCTCTCTTGCAGCAGACTGTTACGTCGTCACCGCAGCGCAACGTGCGCTTCCTGATTAAGTGCTTGGAGTGGTCGTCGCGGAGACGCACCTGGGCCACCAGGAAGGGCTGATTAGGGGTGTTGGCAGAACCATCTAGGGAGCAGAGGTTCTTCCCATCTTCTTCGCAGCTGACTTCGAGCCTCAGCCGTCTTTGGCCTCCATCCAAGAAAGCCTGTAGGGTGCGAGTGATGGGGAAGGTGTGCCAGTTACTCTCCTGAACCTCCAGCATCTTTTCTATCACCAGGGTGCGATTAGAGTCTAAGTTTCCTCCATCTGCAGTGAGGAAGACCCGGGCTAGCAGACGGGAGCTGCGGTGAGGGTCATCTGATGAGCGGGCGTAGATCCACAGGGAAGACTGGAGAACCTGGATACTCTTGCCACGTTCCTGAAGAAACTGAAAGGTAAGACTGAGGCTGGCCTGGTCGCTGCTGTCTGACTCATCTATGAAACAGAGACAGAAGACAAAAGAACACACAGAGAGACTGTTAATATTCTGAGCATTTTAGAGAATGTCACCAAAGCAAAGGGGGAATCTGCTTAAATGATACTTGAAAAGAAAAGTACCAAATTCGTGTAAAATTAAAAAATAAGTTAGTCTTCTTCCAAATACTGTAAACAGTCCATATTTGCACTGTTTCAAGTCATCAGACATGTAACAGCTGAATGCCATTGTTGCAGTAAATGTCATAAGTTGGGGGACAAAACACCAAAAATACACACATGTTCAGTCATGAGCAAGTTACATAAAATGATCTCAAGTTTTATTTGACTCGTAATTCTTGTTTCGCAAACATCTGTGGTAAGAACTGAGTGCCATAAAAAGCTTAATATGTCACTTTTCTGGAGCACAGCTTGAAAACACCTTTTCAAGACCACTAAAATTCTTTATGATACTGCATGAAGTATATACACACATAGCATATTTAACAACTTTTTCCTAAGATGCTCCACATGTGTTTCTTACATAACTCCATGATGGATTTTGAGGTCTGCCTCGGGACTTTGATGTGTCCTGCGGCAGAATCCTTTTTACGCAACACAAATCAGTATGTTTTCACCACATCTTTAGGCTATTTAATCATTTGCATCTTCCCAAATTCATAGCTTCACAGAGGAACTGTACACCAGCCCTCTGTCAGCTCATACCCCTTGTACTTTTCTTTTTAACTGTCATTTCTTCTTGTGATTTCGAACAAATCAAGTCTGTTTTCAACACTCCAAGATTCTTTAGGCATCAACCATCTTCATTCCCTGTCATCACTCATTTGGAGTGTCACCACAAAATTATAGCTGAGGCCATTCATACTAACAGTAAACTGATACATTGGGCTTACATGATCCAGTTTGTCAAGTTTACATTCAGGGCCTCGTGAAGTTTTGAGGTTTAAAAGACATTTGGAAATTCTACACCAACTTCATTGTCTTCATATATGCTTCTTATGTGTTTAATATCTATAAAAACAGATCGTGGATTAAAATTTGAAGAGATTTCTTATTATTAATGTCTGCCAGCTGCAGCAGAGGGGGCGTGCACGTTGAAAATCAACAAAACATTCATGTCTACACATGGGAGACCAAAGGTTCGTGTATAACTGATGACATAAACTTTAAACATAATACTTTTGCCACATTTTATTCAACAGTACAACAAGATAAAGTTAAGGACAAGCAGCAGGGAACGTCTGACCTAATTTGCGCATTTTACGCACGGAGATGAACAGCTAACGTTCCAGTCATGGGAAAACAGCTTTGGAGTGTAAAAAGTCAAAATCAAACTTACTTATATCTGCAAAGCTCACAATTTCATAGCCTTGATCTTTGTTTGGTAAATTGTTTTCTAGTTCAAGGGTACCATCCTGTCTGACGCGCCCCGAATGCAGTTTACGCAGCGCCGTGAGAAGCGCCTCCCGAGGGACCGTGTGAGTGATGTTTGGTCTCTCTTTAAGGTGCAGCTTTTCCAGAAGTTGCTGTTTTGCTATTTCTATCATCAGCCTTTCCTCTGCGTCTTTCTCCATCGCCGGCATACCGCAGGACGCGCAGCCTGGGGAGCAGCTGACCCAGAGACCCTTCAGCAGCAAGGTTGCCAGAAACAGAAACGGTGTCATCTTCCAGTGCGAAGTAAATAAAAGCATCGTGGCACACACCAAACACACAGGTGGAGTTCGCGAACAACAACTAAAACTTTTCAAATCTTTCTTCCGAGTTGTTGTTGTCCCGAATGCTGTCAGGGGTTCTTGCAGGCAGCTGGACACCGTGAGGACAGGAGCTGCTGAGAAAACGGAGTGATGTCTCGCCCTCCTGATGCTGAAGATAAATGGGGTAATCCACCAAAAGTGGTGACACGTTTGAAGGACGCACCAATGAGCGCACCGGGGCACCGCGCAAATGAGTTACAAAGCATAAGACTGTACACACAACTCATACAGCACGTGCTCACACGTAGACGACAATGACTCCTAGGCACTGCTCCAACAAGATTAGGCAGACATGATCTCATTTTTTTTTTGTACAAACTCATAAATGTGTAACGTGATTGGTTTTGTTACAGCTGATTAGAGCGCGATAAGATCTTATTCTTTCTGTGCCACGTTGTCCTCTCCAGGCAGACTGATGAGCGGGATACGCAGCCTGTCATAACTTTCGTTCAAGGTTGAAAATCGCTGCCCTTTAACCCACTTTCAGAACAGAGGCGAAGCCACCAAACAATCGGGATGTTGCTCATGTGTTGAGAAATGTCCGGAGGCGATGAGGCGCGGAGCCTGACGGTATTCGAAGCATGTTCCGTCATGCTTTCTGCAAGGTGGCATCACAGTTTTATCATCCAGCTAAATGATGCCTCGTGTCGGTACAAGTTTTGTCTGTGTGCGTTCTCATTGTTTTGTTTTTTTATTTTTATTTTTTTATTCATCAAATACACCTCAGGGGTCTAAGGGTAACATACGAGAATCCACAATGTCTCATATTGGTTACTCAGCTCTTCTGTAAAGAGGAGCTGCCCACTGACGGGAACCCAAAGCATTTATAAGGGAGTCATAAACTTCAAATATGTTACTACTTCTTTACTCAAAACTGCGTAAAATTAAGTTCAGGGAGTAGTCTAAAATATAAACTTTATATATAAGAGTCCACAGTGACACTTGGCCAATCAGTGTCACCTCTAATGAACAAATTATAGCCATATACTTTTTTTTTCTTTTCTTTGTGGCTGCTTGGTCTGAGCGAGTCTTTCACTGACACTTGTCTGCCGACATGTGGGAAATGAGGGGTACTACAACTAACTTCACTGTACTCAGGATGCAAGTGAACCACGGAAAAGTCCATCCACTTTCTTGTTTCACTCGGTGATTATGACAATACACAACTTTCTAAGGAATGTCGTAAAATCATGTTAACTGTTTGAGAATAAGACATAGTTAACTGATGTTGTAAAAGATATTCTCATATCAATTACATCTGATATGTCTGAGATGTAATGCAGTGGAATCTGTTGTTTTTTTCTGTCTGCATGTACAATAGGGGATTAGTGCCAAGACTGGCAGCAACTATATATATATGTAGACATATGTTTTGATGTTGGATGCTATCCCGCAATTTGTATCAGAGCTGAAGCAGGTCAGCAGACAGATATAAAGCATAAAGCAGTGATGTTGACCTTCAACAACCAGTGATTGCAACCAGTTCTTCAGGCTGAATCACAGTTGGTACTGCTGTATTGGCTCAATGTCATGCAGCAGACCCTCACTGGTGCTCTGGATTTCCTCTCCAGCCCATCCAGGCAGGCCAGTTCCCCCATGGATACAGGTATAGTGAAGGCGAAGGGCCACCACTGCAGGAAAGTGGTCCAGACCAGAATCCAGGGAGGGCACCAGTCAGCAGGACCACAAAAAAGAAGTGAAGGAAGTTCCACTCAAATGGCAAATCTGTCAAAACATGTGTAACGCAAAATTCTTTGCTATGTGAGATAATGAGCACTGATACTGATTTCCAGCTGTTGTAAATGTTTTTTGTTTTTATAGTCACACAAAAAAAGAACTATGTGAAATATCTAAGCAACTTATCTAAGCAACTTTCTTTCTTATTTCATTGTGCACAGAACAAACCCAAAATATTTCATGTTAAGTCTAAAATTCATATCTATTGTTAAAAAATACATATATATATATATATATATATACATAAGAAATACATTAAAAAATGTTTGTATAATAAAGTTTTTACCACATTGTAATATTGCCACTCTTTCTCAAAACTTAAAGACAGTCTGGCATTGAGGATCCAAGTGATTAAATGCTGCACGTGTTAATCGACCCCCATTCTTCATACATGTCCTAAGGTTTGCAAGAACAGTTTCAATCTTGTAACATATACTTTAAAGTACTCCACACATTTTCTGTTGGTGGCAGACAGATGTGTACATGTCACAAAGCAAGGTAGGCAACTGGGGCATCTGAGTGCTGACAGGTCTGGGGTGGCCAGGTACCTCCCTTGGCTGAACAGGCGTGCCTATGCTTGAGTCCTCATGCAACTGGCCCAGGTTCAACTCCCAGGCTGTGATCCTTGGTTGTTTATCTTTGCTCTCTCTCTGTCTCTGTCTCTCTTTCTCTGCCCCAGTTTCCTGTTGTGCTACATACAATGGACAATAGAGCCACACAACAAAATAAATACAGTAAAATAAAATTCCAAGCTGGCCAGTGTACCAAACCCTCTCCTTCCATGGAAATGCTTTTGTGGTGTTTGCAGAATGGGGTTTTCTGAAAAATGCATGGACGTTCATGGAAGAAATGTTGATGACAACAGTCTGGATGGTGCTTCACATCTCTGGACCATTCTGTGTCTGTTACTTCCGAAAAAGATTAGGAATACTGATCTGTCCATCCATCTATACCTTCATCCTATTAAGGGTCGTTGAGTTCTGGAGCCTGTCCCAGTTGTCTTTGGGCAAGAGCCACAGGTACACTTTGGACAGGTCATCAGTCCATTGCAGAATACTGAGTCATTGGATCACAATACATGTTTCCACTGTGTGATAGTTGATTCCAGATGTCTCTGAGCCCAAAGATGTCTCTGAGCCCAAAGATGTCTCTGGACAGGTTTAACATAAGGCTTCCTTTTCACTGTATCTGTATTTGTATGACTGATAAAGATTTCCCGAAGTAATCCCTTGTCCATGTGGCTATGTCAGCAATTGATGAATGAATGTTCTTGATTCAGTGCTATCTGAAAGACCAGAGACCAGGGCTTTTCTTTCCTTTTGCATATTTGTGAGGCTTTGACGTTGTACTTGCATGAGTCACACATTTAGGTGATTTGTGGAATTTGCAATCCTTCAAACTATATGGCACGAAGATACACTGGCCATTAAAAAAAAAGAAAGAAAGAAAGAAAGAAAAAACCCACGCTAACTCTTTAGCTTTGATTACCGCACAAATTCGCCCTGGCATTATTTGGATAAACTTCTGCAATGTCACAACATTTATGTCCATCCAGAGTTGCATTCATTTTTCGCTTATATCTTGCATTGATGATGGGAGGGTCAGACCACTAAGCAAAGTCTTCCTGGTATTATCATCATGGAATATGCCCATGTCATCAGGGAAGAAAAAAAATCCACTGATGGAAAAGGTAGGTTCTTGGGAGATTTTTCTTTTCAAATTTATTAAAATAAACAAACAAACATATAAATAAAAATATCGCATGTAAACAAGTATTCACAGCCTTTGCCATGAAGCTGAAAATTGAGCTCAGCTTCATCCTGTTTCCACTGATCATCCTTGAGATGTTTCTATAGCTTAATTGGAGTCCACCTGTGGTAAACTCAGTTGATTAAACATGATTTGGAAAGGCACACACAAGTCTATATAAGGTCCCACAGTTGACAGTGCATGTCAGAGCACAAACCAAGCATGAAGTCAAAAGAATTGTGTGCTGATGTCCGAAACAGGATTGTCTCAAGGCACAAATCTGAGGAAGGGTACAGAAAACTGTTCTGATGCTTTGAAGGTCCCAGTGAGCACACTCCATCATCTGTAAATAGAGGAAGTTTGGAACCACCAGAATTCTTCCTAGAGCTTTCTGGCTGTCTAAACTGAGCTACTGGGGGAGAAGGGCTTTAGTCACAGAGGTGATGAAGAACCGGATGGGCATGCTGTCAGTGCTCCAGTGTTCCCCTGTGGAGAGAGGAGAACCTTCCAGAAGGAGAACCATCTCTGAAGCAAACCAGGTTTGAAGGAAACCGGGCAACACTCGTCATATAGTCAATAACATCCTTACAGTGAAGCATGGTGGTGGCTGCTTCATGCTGGGGGATATTTTTCAGCAGCAGTGACTGGGAGAATAGTCAGGATAGAGAGACAGAAGAAGAAGAAGAGAGATGGATGAATACAGCAATGTACAGAGACATCCTGGACGAAAACCTGCTCCAGAGCGCTCTTGATCTCAGACTGGGGCGATGGTTCATCTTTCAGCAGGACAATAACCCCAAGCATACAGCCAAGATATCGAAGGAGTGGCTTCAGGTCAACCCTGAATGTCCTTGAGTTGCCCAGGCAGGGCCCAGACTTTAATCCAACTGAAGCACCGATACTTCCCATCCAACCTGATGGCATGATGAGCTTGAGAGGTGGGCAAAATGACCCAAAGATCGATGTACCAAGCTTGCGGTATCATATTCAAGAAGACTCTAGACTGTAATTGCTGCTAAAGGTGCATCAACAAAGTACTGAGTAAAGGCTGTGAATACTTACAGTATGTACTGATATTTTTTTGTTTGTTTGTTTTTATTTTAAATTATGATAAATTTGCAAAAATCTAAAACAAACAAAAATAAATCATGTGTATACATATATACATATACATACATACATATATATATATACACATATGAATGATTTTTCCATATCATACTTCCTTTATCTTTAAAAGGTATCCCCCTAGCACACATCTAAAGTACGAAATCACAGTAGAAACACGTGAATAAATTTGAAAGTCCTTCTCAGAGAGTTACATAATTTAGCCTACACAACATCTTCTACTTACTGAATATATCAATATGTTAAAAGTAAGTTGTTTTCTCATTCGGCGTTCAGTCACGTTTGGTAGCCTTAACAACTTTACTGTATCCTGACGTCTCCCTGCTGCCGCGAAGAACGTCTCTGACGTAAACTGTCGGTGAGGAGAAAAAAAAAGTGACGCTGACACACAAGCCGAAGCCGAGAAGGGGGAATAGCGTTTTGTTTCTTTTTTTCCCCCTTTAATTTATGTCCTTTTATTATTTGCCTTTGTTGTGTTTGTTTTTTTTTTGTTATTCTTTAGCTGTATTCCTGTAACAGATTCGGTTTGCTTTTTGCTCCGGAGCGCTCTCTGTCTCTGGTTAACTTTCACGCCGCCGCTCTCCCCTCACGCGGCGCTGTTTTGACAGTCAGGGTCGCGGTGATCCAACTCGAGCTAGCAGCACCATTATATTAGCATCGGTAAGTCATTTGGGAAGCTAACCAACCGCACCAACTAGCTCCCTCTCCCCCCCCCCTCCCTTCCTCCCTTTTTTTGTGACCCGACAGTGATGGAAGAAGTTCACAACAAGATTCACCTCACTTTAAACATGTGATATTTCCACTGGTAGCCGTTTGTAAGACAGACTGTTGAGTTTCACGAGCGCTGGACCAGTAGCTTCACTGAAGAGAAAGGGCTAGCTGAGCGGCTAGCAGGAGCTAGGTGTTGTAGGTGGCTAATTATACTCTCCGGAGGAAGCGGGCTAATGCCGTGAGCTAGCTATTGTTAGCGTGTGGGCAAGCGAATATTTTCAGTAAACTGCACCGCAACGACCAACCATACTGCCGTCTGCTCTCTACAGTGACAACTTGGAAGGATTCTCCACACCGCTTTGACACACACACGGTCACCAAAACGGTAAGCTGAGCCGCGGAGATGACTTGATAACTCGGGATCGATGATCGACTATCTTTAGTCGCATATGTAAGGTAATGTGAAGCCCCATCTTTAAAGTCCGCGAGATGGCCATGTTAACGTTCTTTTATTTTATTTATTTTTTTTAAATCCGTGGCCGAGAGACGGGACTAAAACTCTGTGCGTGAATGAGTGATTATAGTGAATGGAAACGAGATTGCTTGGATGAATCCGAAACGTTGTAGTTGTGTGAATGGCTTGTAGTCATGTTTAAAGCTCATATTGACGAGTGTCAACATTGCACACTGGGATATGTACATATTTAAACATATGTTTTTTTATGTGAAACTGTTGTAGACTACAGTAGAGAAAGTGTCAGTGCAGTTTGTAGCTAATTCATTTTTTCATTTCAGTCTTTTTTTGTTTGGGACCATGTACAGAGAACATTAAGCTCTAATTAGAGAGATGTACTGCACCAGATTATAGCCATGTACCTAATTTCAATCTGTAGTCCCTAGACAGACAAGAAATAAGTTGAAATGTGTTAGTAACAGACTAAAAAGACAATTCAACTGTTGGGTATAGGCAAAGTTTTAAATATATAAAAAAAGACAATACACACTACCCATACCATAGCTCATCTCATTTCCCCCACCGTGTACACACGTCCCACACTCCTCTGTAGACCATACACACAAGATATTTCATTCCACAACACACCATAAATGAGTAAAGGACAGACAGCAGGGCACTGGTCAAAGCTGACAGTCTTGACCTTCCAATAACCATTTTTTTTCCTTTTTGTTTTTGTTGCATAGTTTGAGTTTTGATGTCTGTGGGATTTGTATGAAGAAGCTGACTGTTCAGAACTGTTTTACAAAAAATAACTGATGATAAGTTTGTTTAAATTATTAAGTTCAAGTTTGCATTTAGTCTGCAAACACCTGTATCTCGTGAAAAGCCTGTGTGTAAAAAAAACAAAAAACAAACAAAAACTAATCACAGAAGAGAAAAATAATTGTTGCAGTAGTTGTCACTATTTAAGTCTCCTCAAAGATTGTTTGAAGATGTTTATTGCTGTGGGCAGAAATAATCTCCTTCTATGGTCTGTGTTCGAGCGGATCTGAAGAATCAATCAATCAGTCGAGATTTCAGTGATTTGATGGGACTATGCTTTCATTGAAAACAAATATTTGTAAAATGCTAATGAAATTAATTTTTATCCTAAAGACTTGCATGCAAGTCCTTCTTTCTTGAAAATTAATCCATTACAATTGGATTTCAATGCACTGAACAGTGTAGAAGCAGCTATCTCTGTACCTCCCACTATGGATGCCTGTCATCCTTTCCCCAGGGTCGCAAGCAGTTTGCAGAACGCTGTTGAAAGGTAGAGGCTCACGGCAGATCTCTAATGTAACACTTCATCAGAAACCTGTCTTACTAGGGGATAGACACAATTTTGAGAGCTGCAGGGACACACCCTCTCTGGGTAGTGGTGTCAGTGGGAGAGTTGGTATACTGGCACACAGGATGGCACCATTTCTTTTCTAAATCTAGACGCCATGATAGCCAGTGCCAATACTCGTTGAATATAAATTTATAACTAAGGTTGCTGATTCACAAACTTGTGAGTGCCTGAGATTTAAGCTTGCCAGTTACAGTGGAGTTAACACAAATTCTTCATATTGGTAAGTGAACTACTCAGATAAAACCAGATTAAATTGTTATCACTGTTCTTGATTACTTTTTCAAACTCAGATGATGAAAAAGCTGGATTGTTACAAATCAAATCATGATTACAGTTGCTCACTTGTTGCTCTATGAATTCTGTGACTGACGGATGTCCAATTTCCCAGATGTTTATTGTTTT
This sequence comes from Arrhamphus sclerolepis, assembly GCA_037176975.1. Lineage (NCBI taxonomy): Eukaryota > Metazoa > Chordata > Actinopteri > Beloniformes > Hemiramphidae > Arrhamphus > Arrhamphus sclerolepis. Next base: position 2,426,579 of record JBAMYA010000003.1, read on the forward strand.
TCTGTTATTACAGCTTGTGCAGATTTCTTACTGACATTATGGTGACTTTTTTATGGTGTGCTTTTTGTGATGTCAGCTATGTAAGCCAAACTACAAAATGTAATATCATGCAAAAAACAATTCACACAAAAGAAAATTAATTTATAAGGTGCAGTGTTTTGTTCTGTTAAAAAACAGCTTTAATTTAAAATTCTTTAAACAAGAGTAAATGTTGTGGTATGGAATGCACTTTTCCTCTCGATTAGTCACAAATTTCAGTCATACAAGTTTCCTTTCTGTATGTAGCAACATTTATTGCATGATCATTTTGAATGACATCCTGAGATGTAACCTTTTGTCCCTGAAAATATCAGAACATTGATGCTGGAATTAAATGCAGCATAACAGTACTTCACTGCATTCATTGCTCTGTGTTTAAGTTTATATCGCCTTTAATGCACTTCTTAACTGTCTTTGTAGACTAAATTAATAAAAATCATCTGAGAGTTTAGATTATTGAAGTACTATACTTTTGGAAAAAAAAATCAACTGAGATGAATTAGAAATGAGCTTGATGTTGTTTTCTTGCATGTTTTATTTAACAGTTTATTAAATACACTGTTAAGATTCAAGTAAGAAATTGAGCTTTGTGGAGAAACGGTCATTGCTGTCTGTGCCTTGGCTTTAGCTCTACCTTCTGACACTCGTGCCAAAAATAGACAGCAAGATTGCAATAAACAAGTTGAGATCATAGCACAGACTATCAGAACTTTGATTCAAACATCTGCTCTGATAAAATAGCATGTATGTTTTGAGGGTAAAAACATAAACAAATACATGAATGTTATTAAGATGAATTATATATAGAGAATTGATAAGTGGCAGTTGGAGACTACCATTTTTTAATTTAGATCTTTATGAAAATTTGTTCTTTGATCACTGATAGAACAATTTCAGATTTTGTAGTTTATAGCTTTGATACAGTAAGTGCTTCTTTTTGTAGCGAGTGTGCTCTTATATTTTTTTCCCTCAAAATTTCTGCTCCCTGCAACAATGTATTTTTCCTAGCAGTACTAAGTCCAGTTGCTGGTTTAACAACAGGATCATTGGGGGGGGAAAGGCTAATCCACAGTAAGATCTGGTGTACATGAGTCACTGAATCTGTAATCTACTGTTGCTAAGGCCACAAAAAAAGAGATGGCAAATCATGCTTTATTGCCA
>JBAMYA010000003.1:2427878-2451242 GCA_037176975.1 Arrhamphus sclerolepis
AATGAATGACTATACAATTAAATTACTATGTTAAAATAAACTAACAAACAAGTGAGAAAAAAGAATAAATAAATAACCTTTAACCTCAGTGTGGGAATGCAAATTGGAACAAAGCCTTTTCAGTATGTAATTTGTCTTTGCAGTAGTATTTGTTTAAAAAATAAAAAATAAATCATTCTTGAATAAGTTAAAATTTGCTGTAAAGTTACTTATCGTGTTTTGCATATGTTTTTACTCATTGTCTATTTTTCTTCAGGTGTTTGTTGGAAAAATCCCCAGGGATTTGTATGAAGATGAGCTTGTGCCGCTCTTTGAGTCTGCTGGTCCCATCTGGGACCTTAGGTTAATGATGGACCCTCTGTCTGGTCAAAACAGAGGTTATGCTTTCATCACATACTGCAACAAGGATGATGCACAAAAGGCTGTGAAGCTTGTAAGTAGTGAAGAAAAGAAAAAAAGAAAGCCATTACTTCACTTTAATACATCTTGAGAAGCAGGACATTTAGTTTAATTACAAAGACTTTGTGCTTCAGTCTGTTGCTGTGCATGTAGAATTTGTTTTTCTCAATTGTTGCCGTTTATGTATTTTCAGTGTGATAACCATGAAATCCGCCCTGGCAAGTTCTTGGGAGTGTGTATATCTGTTGCAAACAATCGCCTGTTTGTTGGATCAATTCCAAAGAACAAGACACGAGAAAGTATAGTGGAAGACTTTAGCAAGGTCACAGGTTTGTTTCAAGTGCACAGTGATGGTTTTATTTTGGAAACTGAGGACAAATCTATAGTTGTTTAATGATGCACAGCTGTTTTTGGTAGTCAAGTTCTGTTTTATTTTGTTTTGTTTTTTACTTTACAGAGGGTCTCCAAGACGTAATATTGTACCACCAGCCAGATGACAAGAAGAAGAACCGTGGCTTCTGTTTCCTTGAGTATGAGGACCACAAGTCAGCAGCACAGGCACGTCGCCGCCTAATGAGTGGAAAGGTCAAAGTGTGGGGGAACCCTGTTACTGTGGAGTGGGCTGACCCTGTTGCTGAGCCTGATCCAGAAGTAATGGCCAAGGTTAGCTACAATGGTTGTTTTGTGTTTGTTTTCTTTAAAATATGTTCAAAAGTGTGCTGTAGTCTTACACATGTCCTGCCTTTCTACCTTCATAGGTGAAGGTCCTCTTTGTAAGGAAGCTGGCCACAGCAGTGACTGAAGAGCTTCTTGAGAAAACCTTCTCACAGTTTGGAAAGTTGGAAAGAGTGAAAAAATTGAAAGACTACGCTTTTGTTCATTTTGAAGAAAGAGATGCTGCAGTTAAGGTGGGTTTTTGAAAGCTTTGATTATTGCTTTTTTGCACATGTCATATGTGGCCTTTACAGTGATGGATTGTACTGTTTGGTTAGGCTATGAGTGAAATGAATGGGAAGGAGCTTGAAGGAGAGGAAATCGAGATTGTCTTGGCAAAGCCCCCAGACAAAAAGAGGAAAGAGCGACAAGCAGCGCGGCAGACCACCAGGAATGTAGGGTAAGTGTGATTGGTCAACCGCTTTCCTGATTGTCGCATAACGGTTTAGTTTATTTGTTTCCCATCTTCTTCTTTTGGCAGGTATGACGACTACTACTACTACCCACCTCCTCGCATGCCGCCACCAGGGCGAGGCAGAGGTCGTGGTGGCCGAGGGGGCTATTCCTATCCACCTGATTACTATGGCTATGAGGACTACTATGATGACTACTACGGTTACGACTATCATGACTACCGTGGTGGCTATGAAGACCCTTACTACAGCTACGAAGATGTATACAGCATGAGGAGCCGTGGCACTCGTCCCAGCAGGGGAGGGCCTCCACCACCTAGGGCCCGTGGGGCACCACCTACCCGAGGTCGGGGTGGGTATGCTCCAAGAGGTCCACCCCTCAGTGGACCGAGGGGTGGCCGAGGGGGGCGGGGAGCTCCTTTCCAGCCTCAAAGGGGACGTGGTCTCCGTGGTGTGAGGGGCAATCGCGGCGGTAACGTCGGTGGAAAAAGGAAGGCAGATGTGTTTAACCAGCCTGACTCCAAGCGCCGCCAGACCAACAACCAACAGAACTGGGGGTCCCAGCCCATCGCCCAGCAGCCCCTGCAGCAAGGGGCCGACTATTCCGGTAACTATGGTTACAGTAATGACACCATGGAGTTTTCACAGGATTCTTATGGGCAGCAGTGGAAGTAGATGCACCAAAAGGAATTTGGCAACAAAAAAGAAAAACAACAATAAAACGGGGGAAAAAAACAAAAAACAAGAGATTGGCCAGTTTTTTGATTGACTTTTTATTCTTCATCCCTCATGAAAAAAAATCTTTATATGTCAAGAAAAAAAGGACAGACTGCAGAATTGGCTCAAGATGATTGGCTGGAAATCTTTGGCTGGAGAAGTGAGCGTAACCGCTGTGATGAATCATTTCTTACTCATACGGTTACATTGGGACATGTATTAAAAAAAACAACAACAACAAACACGCATAGAAAAACACTTTTATTGTTACTTTTTGTTCCTGGTTCTTTAAAGCCAACAATGAACATTTACTAAAAAGTGGACATCATTCTCAAAAATTTGAGAGGACATTAAAATAATGCATATTGCCTTGCAGGAAGTTTTTGTCCATGCCCCATCCTACTCTTCTTGTACTCCTTTTATTTGTGGTTTTTCATAGTTGCTTAGGGACCTGCTTGTAAATAAATGCGTATGGGTAGAGCTTCATTATTTTCTTTTTTTTCTTTTTTTTTCCCCAATGGTGCAGAGAAGAATCCACGAAAAGGAAGAAAATCAAAGTTTTGTAATATTCAGTGTATGCCTAGCATTTCTAGAGATAGATTAATTGTGTTTCTTTTTTCTTTTGTTTTTTAACTGATACCACAACTTCCCTGTTTTCTTTAAAATTGCCCAATAGAATTTGGTTTGGCTTACCTTAAGAGCCATAGCAGTTTGTTCTCTGATGTTCTTTGTATTTATAACTTTTACGTTTGTTCCATTTCAATAAAACTCAGCTGAGCATCAGTCAATTGTCAGATACTCAAATTCAGTGTTGTCCTTCAGTATTGAATTGATTTGATATATAACCTTAATTATCTTATTTGGAAGATCTTTTACGAGCCAGTTGTTTCCCCACAGAGAACTACAGAAACACTAAACTTGTGCAGTCAGACAAAAGAACACGTGTTTGGATTATACACCGGTCAAGCAGGATTTTAACCCTTTATTCCTCAGTGTGTGCTTGATGAGACTATATTGCTTTCCTTCACACATTCTTGCTGGGAATGTTAATAGCAATATTGCAGACAAATAAAGGACCAAGACTGTAAATGTAACTCCTTACCATTCCCCAAAATTGTTCCCATCTGTCAAACTGTGCTCATAGATGTTCATTTAATGCTTGCGTCAATATCAATCTATCTTCACCAAAATCTTCTGTGGGAAGGGGATGGAAAAGGCATTTAACCTGGTGAAAATTATATTGTTGCATTAAAAACATTTACTTAGTAATGCCTAATCAAATATTTGGCACATTTATATTCCCATATGGTTGTACAATAAATAAAATAGACTGGCGATCAGTACTACTTTCTTTGAATCAACATTTTCACTATTTTTGCACACCCTTGTCATGTAGATGGTGTTCAGCAGCATGGGCTGACGACATACTCTGTACACCTTCACACAAACTTTAAAGGCAAGAACAAGTTTGGATAATGGTGAGAAGTCACATGAAGCTGGATCGTCCTGATAATGACAAGTAGTTAAAGCAACACATTTGAAATGGAATGGATTTCTACCTGTATGTATCAACTCAATTTTGCTACAGCCAAAATTTGCTCATCATCTCAACTATCTTTTTTTTTTTTCTGCTTTCGAAGACACCAAGGATGTGGTTAAGGGTTAAAATTCTTCAAACGTGCCTTCACCCATTGCAAGTGATTGCTTGTCAGAATTTGTTTGCACTACAGTGGTTTTAGCCTTTACCTGTTGGTGCCATGGTATCATTGTCTTTTGTTTCATGTGTCTGTCCTCTTATTCCAACCTGCCTAGGTGGAGAAGCAATGAGAGCGGCACCACTAGAATGAGGAACTCACCTGAACGGTACTCAAGGGTGAGCTAGCCTTGCACAGAGTACTGTCTCCTCTCCTGTAGCATATGTAATCACTGGAGAATCACTAGCCATCATATTACTTTTTTTTCCCATGCTATTCTGTGATTCAGGGTCTTTCTTTAAAAAATCTGAGCAGAGTGATGTAACTTTCCAGGCTATGAAGAAGTCAAGTCACATAAGTTGACCGAAGAATCATTGGAAATATGGTTTCCACCATGTTTTAGCTTTTAGAGAAGGTATGGATAGAGCATATTTCCTTCACTAATAAAGAGCATAGTTACACCTAAGAGCAAGAGAGGGAAAACAATTTTATGAGTCATATGGCTGTTCCTTTAAACTGACTTAAAAAGCCTGAAAGTAGGCAGAGATTTTAGTAAATGCTGTAAGTACCTTAGCACTCAGCATCAAAATCACATCAGCCGTCTGCATACGTTTTCTCAGTGGGTGGAGTGAAGAAGAGCCGGCTGTTTCCCCTCTAGTGCCACTAGAGGGAGCAGCTCCACACCAAGATGACTAGTGATCCTTTGTTTTCTTTATTCGTCGCTGCATTTACTGTTTATAATCAGAATTAAAGATGATTTAATTCATAGCCCCACATTAAATATGTGAGCTGCATTTTAAATTTACAAAGCTGACACCGGGTATCCTAAATAAAATATTTCTGAAATTGACTAATTATGGAACAATGGCTGCTCCTCAAAACTGAAGGTTTACCTTTGAAGACCACTAGATGGCAGTCTGAGGTCCACATTATGTTTCACAATGAAACAATGATGTAGTAATAAGGTAAACATATTAATAATGCAGTAGAAATTATGTTTTTGACACTCACTTTGATAAGCACTAAATTGATTTGAAGTGCTAGCGTGTCCTCAAATAGCTTCTCATAACAGACCTGTCTTTATATGTTGCCTCTTGTCACCAGACAGTAAGGGAGCTGCCCAAAAACATGTGACTGAGTTCACAGAATTGGATGAGACCAGTTGGTAAGGCTGTTTATGACAATAACATTCAGAAAGTTTATGTCTATTAATAGAAGTATGATGTTGGATGTCCAGGTGATCAAATCAAAGATTGAATCACCTATAGTAAATGTACTGTTTCTCCAGAATAAAGCTCTTCAGCAGTAGTTTTAATGAAAGACAGCATAATCAGTCTTTCTGTTTATGTTTGGAGTTTAAATGGTCATGCTGGTGCTGAGAAACATCTACCAAGACATGTTGGCATGTCTGTCTGTGTGGCCCTTTTTGTTTTTGTTGTTGTCTTTTTTAGTTCCAGTTCAGTACAGAGATCTCCACCATGTGTGAGCCAGATCCATTATAGGATTTCACACATCCCAGAATAGACTCATCAACACTGAAGCCCAGAGTCCATGGATGTGCAGTAGCTGGCTTTCCTACCTACTGGCAAGCAAAGATCCAAGGTCCAAGGTGAGAAATAATTGTGGATTAGTGTATGTACTGAGGAAAGACTTTTCCTTTTATCACCTTGTTGGTGTTGAATATAGATGTGCACAGCAATGCTGCTGTTTGTATTATTCCTTAGGGAGTTTTAACAGTTTAAATAGGAGTGAACCACAGCAATTAAAATATTCTGGTGTCTTTTCATGTAGGATGAAGATGGAGGGGAACGTGTGACCAAATCCCAGATCTTGCCAACTGCTTCCTATTATCCTGTTTCAAGTATTATCACAAAACAGGGAGGGGGTGGTATATGCATGTAATTGTACAATATATGTTGTTATCCAAATAAATGGTTTTGGGTATATTCATTTGAAATTAAATAGAGCTTGTCATATTTTTGTTTTAAGACATTGCGCCATTCTTGTAGAACCACTTTATTGTCCCATTGGATTGATAAATGGCACCCTCAGATAATGAGTTATTGGTTTTTGTGGTGCAGGCACACATCTCTGAGGGAGCCTCGCTGCAGACTTGTTTTCAATCTTAGCCTAAATTGGCCCTCTGAATCTTTGTACTTAAATATAACTTAATACAGTTTTTGTTTTGTTTTGTTGTTTTTTTTAAGCATTGTATTTCTTAAACCAGTGCCACAAACTCATGTTAATTCCCTCTACCTAATCTGAATTTGGGCACCAAGAATAGCTCATCTTTAGAAAGCTGTAAATACGGAAGAAGGTTTGCCTGCAGTAAAATAATAGTGAATAAACTGATGATTTCATGAAGATGACTGCCAGACATTTAATGGCTCAATGTCTTGTCATCCAAGTCCAAAGGTTGGATGCAGCTGTGACGTTAAATGTTGACACACCTATCAACATTAAATAGCTTTGAAGTTGCCTTGTTTTTAATGCATGTTCATTGATGAGAGAAAAAAAAACATAACGGCGCTAGGGAACTACACGTATCGTGGATTTTCGTCTTCGGAGAGAGGGAAATGTAAACATAAATATATATATATACTAATGTTTCAATACCATGTTTTTATTTAATAAATCTTGTCGCTGCCCTAAAAATTCCAGATTTATTTGCTGCGGAATTTTAAAGTAATTGTAAACATGTACCGTGACGTGTTTTAATATCGATGTTGTCACGTGACCCAGCACGTCACACGTAAACTAGGGGAAGATGGCGGCAGCCGGAGGAGAGTCTTCTCACAATGTGTCGGATGAATTATTTCAAAACTTTTACACAGAGGTATTTACTGAATGCACGTTTATTGGTGTTCTTTAAGTGCCGGTTTCAATCAGGACGTTTGCTAAAGTTAGTCTGTTCTCTTGTTCGTCACATACGAGGCCTGGCAGCAGCACCGGCTAATCATTAGCGGCTAACGTTGCTCAAAGGACTGTGAGCAGTTTCACTTATTCGCTTCCAAGAAAACACAAGAGATTTAACTCACAAACCCCGTCTAGAGCGGGCCCAGATGGTTTAAAGAGCGTGTACAGTCTGCATTCCAGTTGTACAGCGGTTGTGTCTGCTGCAGTGCGGTGACCACACTTGTATTTATCAAATGAGGTCAGGTTCCCCCAAAAACTAGATGATGCATCTGTGTCGTCACGTGTCGTTTCTGCATCCACGTTGTGTCCATAAAGGAAAGAATATTAGTCATACCCATATAGTCTGGTCCTGTGTGAACTTTGAATGGTTTTCATTGTATTTCCATATTTTGACAGGTGAAGCAGATTGAGAAGAGAGACTCGGTCTTAACTTCTAAGCAGCAGATCGACAGACTGCTCAGACCTGGATCATCCTACTTTAATCTAAACCCTTTTGAGGTAAAAAAAAAAAAAAAAAAAGAAGTACATTGATGGAAAAAAGTACAACTATCCAGCTAACTGACTTCAGAAGAAAAAAAGATGATCATGTTGTCTACTTAGGGATTGAAAGTATTAATGCTCTACAATTTCAATGTTTATCTTACACGATCTTACTTAAGCCTTTGGTGCACCCAAGCACTTTCTTGTTTTTTGTTTGTTTGTTTTTTTGCTTTTAGTTTACAGTATGTTTCATCTTTTTCTCTGCATAATATTGATCATATGTGCAAGTTTGTGTATTTTTGAGTGTTCTTATTTTATAAATGCATTTTTAGCCTTTTGTAAACAATATGAACTGAAATACTCACGTTGTGGACCCTTTGGACATTTTTGTCCTCATAGGAATCTATTCAAATTACTACTTTAAAACCTGCTCTAAGGGTCAAAACTGGTGATTCCTAATGCATATCTATAAACGTTGCTGCTAATCTTTCACATATACCAGGCTGCAATAATGAAACCTTAAAAAAAAAAAAAGGGTTAAAAAAAAAATCATCAATGTTTGATATGTATGATTAGGACTGATCTTGTTTTAAAAATAGCTTGTTTTTGTTACAAACACTTTTTTTGTGTCATGTTGTAACTTATTTGATGGTGTATCTAAGGGTTTTTTTGTTTTTGAATCAGAACCTAAGTTTTCTTATGCTTTGACAGTTTGGTTATGGTGTCTAATGTGGAATAAAAATAAGTTATTTTAATATCCACTCAATTTTCAGGTGTTACAAATTGATCCAGATGCAACAGACGATGAACTGAAGAAAAGATTTCGGGCGGTAATGAATGCATTTGCATGGATTTGTCATCAAAGACATATATATACATAATATAAATTAAGTTGAGGCGTTGGTAAAGTTCAGTTTCAATCCCTAATCTTGATCTCCGAAACTGTGTAGTTGTCCATTTTGGTCCATCCAGACAAAAATCAGGATGATGTGGACAGAGCACAGAAAGCCTTTGAAGGTAAAATACTCCTGTTTACTTATCTGCTGTGTAGTTTAGAGCTTTTCAAAAGCACATATTAAAAGTCTATTATATAACTGACTGCAGATAGATTTAATCTCTGTTAAAGCAGTTCCATTTCCCTGTTATTGTTTTGTTTTTTTGTTTACCATTCACTTAAACTTCTGGGGCCTATTTCAGAAAGAAGGTTGAATAAATTTGAGTTAAATCACTAATTCAAAGTTGACTAACCCTGAGATGAGAAACTGACGCAGAGTTAAGCATGTGAACCACGACTATAAAAAGCCATCATCAATGAAACTTTGTTACTTTGATTCACCATGGCAACGCCAACTTAACAGAAGAGATTCTCCTGCTTTTGATAATTGGAATTAGAACTTTTATTGCAATCATATAGTAAATTGGAGCTTTTTTTTTCCCAGAAAGTAACACATGATGAAGCACAAATAGTTGGTGCTGGAAAGGTTTCAGAGTGAATGAATGTGTAAGTTAAGTATGTAATGATTGTTATAGTGTCACATGGGAGACAAATGCTAAGTTTCACTTTTCGTGTAGGTGCAATCCTGATGGTGGGGAAAAATCTTTGAAAGCAGTTGAAGATGAATTCTAAAAACATAATTCAGACAGGTAACAAGAACGTCCCAGACTTGTAGATGTCACTCACTTTAATGATAGGAAGAAAAATTCCCATCCAATCACATTTGGAAATCCTGTAGGAAAATGATTTTACTTGCAGAGGTGGGAGCAGAATGCCTTTTTAAAAATGGTTTTATAAATCAATAATGATATTGATTACTAAGTCATATAGGTCATCCAAAATTCTTGGATGTTCTTTGATTGCCTTTGCAGATTTGTGGTCAGGGTATCGCCATTAGAATACAAAGAAATAAATGAATGGAAGAAGAGACGTAACACCTGCTCTTAACCACCTTATGTTCATAGAGAAAGTTACCTCAGTTTCTGAAATGGGCTTGAGTTAACGCTCTTTCATGGGTTTAAGTTAACTCGCTATCTGAAAAGGTAAACCTTGAGTTTCCCTTGTGTCACGTTCAACATACCCAGTGCACGCAAAGCCCACACTCTGAAATAGGCCCCAGAAGTTGCAGAACAGAGCTGTAATAGTCCATTTGTGCATTTAATATGCTCTTATTATACTTAAATAACCATTTATTTCATTATAAATATCTTTACCAGCTGTGGACAAGGCTTACAAACTCCTGCTGGATCCAGAGCAGAAGAAACGAGCTTTAGATGTGATTCATGCAGGAAAAGAATACGTGGAACATATGGTGAGTGACTTCTGTGTCAGTTTCTTACGTTATTTTTATTTATTTTTTTGTTTTATTTATGACTTTTAGTCAGTGTTTGTAAGTCTTATTAATTAACTTATATTTTCTGTCATAACAGGTAAAGGAGAAAAAGAAACAGCTGAAGAAAGAGGGGAAAGCACAGATTGTAGAGGAAGATGATGAAGAAATGGTAAGTCTACGTGTCAGATTATCATATAGTAATGTTTTCTTCTGTATGAAAATAAAGACGTGTTAAAGAAGTGTTAAAATGCTGTCCAATAATCTTAGTAAAGATTGTAACATATGTTCAACAGTAGCATCAACTGTCATACATTTTTTTCTTTTTTTTCCTTCTGTCCAGTTCAAACAAGCAGTTTACAAACAGACGATGAAGCTGTTTGCAGAGCTTGAAATCAAACGGAAGGAAAGGGAAACAAAGGAAATGCATGAAAGGTAGACAACCAGTCTGCCTGTTGTTGGCTAAGACTGTAAAATTTAAAAGTTGTGATAGTTTTTTTTTCTAAAACAAATCATAAAATAATTGTGGATTTCTCTAATTCTTCAGGAAAAGGGCACGAGAGGAGGAAATTGAGGCGGCAGAGAAGGCAAAGCGGGAGAGAGAATGGCAGAAAAACTTTGAGGTACGTTCTCGCATACGTGTTACGTGTTGGCAGTGGTTGAGCTATTAAGTTGCTTTTTGCATTGACACAATCACTTTATCGCAACATCTTCCAGGAAACGAGAGACGGGCGGGTGGATAGTTGGAGGAACTTCCAGGCTAAAGGAAAAACTAAGGAGAAAAAGAACCGGTCCTTCCTCAAGCCCCCCAAAGTCAAGATGGAACAAAGGGAATGATGCTGGAAAATGGGACTTGACTAAAAACACTTTGTAAAAAAAAACAAAACAAAACTCTTTGCTGTTCTGTGTATCCTCACCTTGTTGTTTTGCAGTCAGCCATGTAATTGTCATCACACGGTCATCAGGGTGTGCTTCATATGACACGCTTCCGTATGACAAATGTAGTTTTGTACTTGGTTTTCTAATGTACATATTCGTGATCTGGAGCCAGAGATCATACCTCCCTCGTTAAAGAAAGAGAGATGGCGCATCTTCCAGTAGTGTAACTGAGAGGAAAAATGTGTTTGTTTGTTTGTTTTTTTTTGTTTTTTTGTTTTTTTTAAACATTAATAAAGGTCTTAACAAACCTGTATCTCTGTGATCTGCAAAGCTAAGTGTAAATCTGCAGAAGAACTGTCTTACTAGAGTTTGGCAAATGGGTGTCTAAAGGCATGAGTCATTGTTTTTGAAGATCTATTTTACAGTTGTGTACAAAAAAAAATTTAAAAACTGCTTCCAAAACTGTGCTGCTAAGGTGGGGGAATATTTCTGTACCTGCTACTAGCTCATCTAAGTCTTCACCAGGTTGTGAGTCCACAGCACTTATGACAAGTTTAGCATTTCATGTCTAAGTTCCCTGATTGTTATCTGCATCTCAGATTCATTAAAGTAGAAACACCAATATGGAGTGTTAACCATTCATATTGCTTGGAGTTGAAATGAATAAAACCCATTTTTACCTGCTGGTGCTTCTGGTTTGGATTTAAATCCAACTAAATGACACTTGAGGGTGTGTTGAAGTAAACTGAAGACAGAAAGTTGCTAGATAATTTTATGAATTTATTTCAGAAAAAAAAAGTGCTTAAATGAACACAATTCAAATATTGAGTGTACAAAAATGTGAAGACAATGCAACTATGTCAGCTAAAGAATGATAAATCCAGTCATGCGGTTATGTCACTCAGGTTACAAAATGATAAGCAATTTTGTTTTTGTTTTGTTTTTTGTTTTTAAACCGTAACAGCAAAATCTCTCAATGTCGCAGCTCACATGACTTTGCACTGATCTCCACCTGCAGGAGCGCTAACAGCAGATCCACCACTGCCTCCCATCAGTCCATCCAGACTGAGACCTTGGAAGGCTCCAAAGAAGGAATCGTCTTTTCCTGGGGCTGGTTTCCTGGCTGCTGTGGTGTTCTGCAGGTACAGGGAGGTGGAGGTGGTGATGATCATGACAAGGAACACAAACATTGTCATTCTACCAGTTCACCTACCTTTGGGAGGCAGTGGTGGCTCCTGAAGTGGGTCCTATGTACAGTCCTCTCAGCATTCTTCTTGGCCAGCATGGCCTGCTGACGTTTCCTTTGGCAAACAGCACAGAGCAGAATTAGGGATGACACATGGACAAGTAGCTTATTCAGGTGACAAACAGCTTTATCTTCACTAAGCCAAGTCTGTCTGGTCATGAGTCTCAGCTAGATGACAACATAGTAACTTTAAACAGCTTTAAATCTTAAATTGCACAGTATATATTGTTTGAAAACAAGAGTCTGGGTATACATGATGAATGAATGGATGTATGGTCTGAAAACCTTACCACTAAATCTCAGTTTTACATTTTTACCAGTTTTAAATTCTTGGCAATGTGCAAAATAAAACCGCTGTATAAAATATTGATTTCACACCTTTAGAATTATTTCAATAAAAACAGATGTTTTGAAATGGTTCTCTCCTTTTTTTTTTTCCTCCATACCTCTCTCTCTTCAGTTCCTCCTGGTACGCTCTGAGCCAGGAGTCGGGGACTTTCTGGCTGGGAAGGCTTCTCCTCCGACCAACGCTCTTCCTGCGGGTGAAGCTGCACCTGCGGACAGACTGACTCCTCTTGGTGGCTCTCTTGGTGGAGGTGCCTTTCCCAGACACACAGCTGGTGAACTGCTTCAGAGGAGCACCCAGAGACATGAGGGAATCCATTTCCAGAGTTTGTTGTGTATGTTTGTGTGTGTGTGTGTGTGTGTATGCAAGTTTATCAGACGGCTTTTGCCAGGCTTTATGGCAAAGTCAGCACGTAGGATAACACACAGATGTCTTGGTTTGGTTAGTGAAGAGTTGGAGGCTTCTAACTGCAAAAAAAAAAAGAAAAGGGGCAAGAAAATAACTTTTAATAGCACCTTGTTGACAACAGAGAGAATACACCTTAATACAAAATACCCAAACTCAGAATTTAAGTGTAATTCCAAACAATTTCATGCATATTATTCCAAAGAAACAGTGGGACTGACCTGTAAGGGATGTGTCCTCCAAGCACATTCAGCTCAGTAAAATCTGTCCATTTGATATCTTGCTCCAAGTCCTCCTGTTTGTGTACCTGTGTAAACTTCTGCTCTGTCACTGACTGCTCTTATGGGGATTTAATTCATGACCTTCTGACAAGATTAGCCGAAGACACGCAACTTGTTCATCTCATTAACTTAAGTCCCACACAAATGTGAACTAATAAAGACCTGTGTGTTTACTTGACCAGTCAGAGAAAAAGAAAATACAAATAGGGCTCATAATTCAAAAGGAAAATACTTGGTTCAGTAAGATTCCCCTCATTTTCATTAAGACCTAAGTAAAGGCTGATGATTGATGATCATTTGGCAAAGCGGTGTGAGAGGAAGCCAGACAGATGGAGCGTGGAAAACCTCATAAGTGGAGGGTGATGCTTGAATGACGCATGGAGGATTTCTTCCTTTCCTCCAAAGAAGCACATTTTCATTGACTGGAGACATTAAGCACATTAAGTGTCACAGAGCTGAATGACTCATTCACTGAGTCATTGACTCAGAACCACATTCATGCAGAGAAAGAAATGAAGTTTTCTGCCCAAACCTCCACAAATCCCACTTAAAAACACCTGTTATAACTGATCTCGTTTACCACAAATATTTTTATGCATTTTCCTGCTTTAAAAGCTGCAATATTTGTTTTTACATATTTTAAGTAAAAATGTGTGCATGTGAAATATCAAACAAGCAGTGTCTGTTTCCAATATCAGCTCATTCATCATTGTTCTCTCCAAACGTACAGAACCAAGGCTGAATTCTACAAATTCAATCTATAGAAGCAGCACAGTAAAACAGAGGAAGGAAACTTCCTTAGATGGGATTAAGGGAGCAAAAAAAAAAAAAAAAAAAAGGCACAGCAGTACGGAGTAAATCATCAACAGATGGGGAGGCCTGCATGACAGAGCTTTTGGACACCTGTTGGACACCAGATCTTTTGTGTCTCTCACTTTAGAGCAGCCAGATGACTGAAAGCAATGACTCTGGAAGACAGTGGCTTTCTACAGAAACAGTAACTTTAAAAGATGATAGTAAAACACATGCCAGTGAAAGATACAGATTGATGACAAAATCTGGTGGTAGTCATTGGGTGAAAAAAAAAATCTCTGGAAGCTCACATCCTTTAAACTAGTTACAGTAATGTCATATGTGTCCTAAGAAGTCAATTAGATGAGAAATGAACTAGTAAGAGACAGACAGCACCATTAGCCTTTGGCAAGAGAACTTTAATTCTACACAATAATACATATATACAGTTTTATATGCATTCATTTCATACAAAAACAAGTCATATACATGTTGGGGGGAGTTGAGGGGATTATGACCTACTGGAAATCAAAATAAATAGCATGAACAGGAGCTGTGTGCTTAACATTAATTGAAAGACTTCAGGTTTGATAAAGTCAAATGTGGAAAAGGCAATTTGTGTTAAAAGTATAAAGATCCCACAACTAATGCTTAAGTAGTAGATCAGAACATGCCAATGACCTCATCCACACCCCTGGTAGCACACGCATACACACACACACACACACTTAGAAAACATTGCAAAATATAACAAACATATCTTTTTTTCAATACGTCAGAGAGGCCTGGGAGTTGAGTGTCACCATCAACTCGCTGGGAAAATAAGAGGCCCACCAGCCAAAGATTTACAGTCAGAATATTCAGAGGGGAAGTTCCATTTCCTGATAACAGAAGATTATATGGAACACAGATGCTCACTGAACTTTAACAAAAATTTAAGACACTTTCCTCTGCTGGAGATACGATCAATTTCCTAGAAAACACAATACTGAATTGTAATGACTTGATCTTGTAGTACATTTAATCATTTCTCTATTTCTATACCTAAAAGTATGTGGCTCAGGACTTGCATCTTTTCACCCCCTTCCTTGGACTTCAGAAGTGAAAGATTCTGATTATACCAAACTGAGGAGTTTCAATCACTGATTGTATTTTTTTTTTTCCCCTCAGCTGATGAAAACAATAGGTGGCTGGACGGAGGAGAGAAAAGATGCTCACAAGTCAAAAGGAAGACAGGAGAAGGACAGAGGGCAACTTTGGGTACAAACAATTTTCCATCTAATATTTTTCTGCCTGTAATTAGGCTGTGACCTCAATGAAAAATATGTGACTCTTCTTCTGTCTTTTGTGGGTCACTTTGGTCTCTCTGCTGCAAAAACATGTCTCCTGGGGCTGCAGAGGTGAATGTCAAAGGGACAGGATGGAGGAGCAGAATGTCCATGCTTTGATGACAAATGAAAATCTCTTAAGACCCAGTTTATTTAACAGTTCAGCTGCTCCACATGGAAAAGGACTTTCCTCTTTCATTAAGTCTTTTACAGGCTTTTGGGTCACCGGCTGATGTCCCGGTTACCCTCCCAGTTCTTGCTGCCTGCCGCCTCACTAATGCCTCCGTTCTCGAAGAATGGGTGTTTGAGGGAGTCGACCAGCGCCAACCTCTTGGAGGGCTCATACTCCAGCATGACTTCAATTAGGTCAAATAACTGGTGGTGCTCCTCTGCCTCTGACAGAAGATACCGCTGACAGGATAACGTAGAAAAACAAAGACAAGAAGGTATGAGTGGAAAAACCGAGACCGGTTCAGAACAAGAGACATCATCGTCACTTCAATACAATGTATAATTTTCAGTTTTTAGCCCAATCATCATCATCATCATCATTCCTCGTCACTCCTCTTACCCGTAAGGGTTTGCAGTTCTCTCTGACGTATTTTCCTGCTGAGGAACTTTCATCCCAATCCAGACGGCCACGATAGAAATACTTCTGCTTCCTAAGGTGTATTTTAAAAAAGAAAAAGGAAAAAAAAAGCGAACAAAGAATATGAAAAAAAAGTGCACTTTTCCTCATAAAAAGCATATTCATGGCTGTCAGATGGCTTTTTTTTTTTTTTTAACAACTGGTTTCTCACCTGGTCTTACGAATCATCCTAGAGGGAACTGGTCCCAGGATTCTTTCCATCATAGCCAAATGCTCCCTGTTGTCATGAGTCTAAAAGACAGAAGAAAACCATGATTCAGTTTGAGAGAAGAAAAAAAAAAGTAGACAAAGGGAGACTGATTCAGTGGGTGGTTGTGTGTGTGGTGCTGAACAAAAGTGAGTTACTACTGTACGGTGACACATTAACAAAATATAGATTTTCCAGTTATTGAAATCACAATAAACAGTTACAAGTGAATGAAAGAGGTTGTTTACCTGAAACAAGGTAAAGCCTAAGTAGTACTCAAAGAGGATGCAGCCTATACTCCACACATCACAGGGGTGACTCCAGCCCAGTTCTGAAGGACAAAACATGTAATAAATGCTTGAAAAAATATGTCTGATGCAGTGACTAATCTTGACTGGGTTAATTCTTACTATCGTAATGCCCCAGACTAACTTTTTAACCCAGGTAAAAATCTCAAGGTTCTATGAAAACAGTTTTAAACTAAGACCCAACTGCTCTGTTTTCTCCTAGTTCATATTTGGGCTTTTGATTTGCAGGAACACTCCATGCATTACAATTATAACCACGCTCACCTAGTATCACCTCAGGGGCGCGGTAATGCCGTGTAGAGACAATGGTGCTGTGGTGCTCGTGGTCAAAAGTGGCACTACCAAAGTCAACCACTCGCACTGCTGTGCTCTTAACAGTCCGCTCCTCTCGTTTCTGTAAGACAGACGCATGTTTTCAAACCCATCAGAATTAAAATAATGCTTTCTTTTTTATAAACCTTCAGCAAGAGTTAAGCTTAGATTCCTTGTTCCTGCCCCCCCGCCCCCTTTCTTCACAAGGCTGAAGGCTACCCCCATCTTAACAAAATATATTTAAAAAATCTGCAGTTTCATTGTCATTGAATAAGACTGAAGGTCCAGACTTTAAAATATTGGAAAAAGAAAGTCAGTTAGAAACAGTAGGGAACAAATCCATTGCTCTGTGAACTGAACCTGAAACTGTGAACTCCACTAACTCTCCAGGTAATAAAAGAGAAACGTTTAATCCACCCAACTCCCTCCACATTTTACAACGTCTTACCTTCTCTACATTGTAGGTCATCGTAAAATCTGAGTTGACAAACAGGATGTTTTCTGGTTTCAGATCTGTGTGGGTCAGTTTATTGTCATGTAGAACTGTGGAGAAGAGGAAAAAACAAAGCTTAGTGCTTCGCATTTGAACTTCAATAATTAACTGCATATACAAAACATTTATTACAATAACATTTAAGGAAATGGATTGAAAAAAGAGCAAATTATTTTAATTCAGCCTCTCCACATGTTAAGTGGATAAATATAAATCTCAAGTCCATTCAGTCAAGTTGTCAAAGCTTTTCATGACATAACTTACACTTCACAGCAAGACAGATTTGGTAGGCCATGTGTCTGACCTGACCGATTGAATAGGGAAGGTAGTTATTTTCCTTGAGGAAGTCAAATGTGCTCAGAGCAAGCAGCTCAAAAGATAGACACATATGACCATGGTAGTCGAACCAGTCGTACATCTGCACACACAAACTGCAAAATAAACAAACATCAGAAAGGATCAACAGTAAAGCATCACTCCACAAACACAACAATCAAATAAACCAAGTTGAAGGATACGTGTTATATCATTCTGGGATGATACGCCATTTAGCTACTTTTCAACTCCCAGCGTCAACATCAATCAACAGCGTAGTTTTGTTAAAAGCTGTTAGACAGTCATAAAAATGTTTATTTAATAACAGAAACAAACGTGTCAGAACTTACAATTTGTTATCTGGGTCCTTCTCATTTATCTTCTCTAATACGTTGATCTCCAGTCGCGCTGCTTCCTTGTATTTCTCTACGTTCTTGATAATTTTCAGAGCAACATGGGCTGCTCCTCTGTGGAACATAAGATAATTTTTGTTAAAAAAAAAACACAAGAATTAACAGTATGATCATAAAAGCAAAGACTCTGAGACCACAAAAAAAGTAACAGCTTATCGACTGCTGCGATGACCCTGCACTGTATCACATGCTCACTTTTTATAAGCTTAGAAACATTATTTTATCTGATTGTGCCTTCATACTGTTGTAAGCACTATTTCACCTGTTAAAGTAAAGTTACAAAAGTGGATATAGCTTATGCACATTTATTTATTCATTAAGCACACAAGCACATATACTTTCCAGGGGGCCCAGAGTCAGATAAGACTAAAACACAGCAACGCTTAATCCACTAGAGTAAATTGCACCTTATAAAATAAAACAAAAAAGCAAAATTATAGCAGTGAAAATAGTTTTCATCCTAGGCACGACTTTAAACATACATATATATATGTAGTTAAATTAAATCAAATTTTAATCAACTTTCTATTTCAGTTGAGACACACCTGCGATGATCAATGCATTTCATCACTCTTCCAAAAGTGCCTTCACCTAAAGTGCTTAAAATCTCATCTGCAACACAACACAGAGAGAGAAGGAAGAGAGGGAGAGTGGGGAAAGAAAGAGCACGAGCATTAGACACGTGGACTCAAGCAGGAATATATTATGCAAAGTGTAGATGGGCGAGTCAGAGCTTGTGCCCATACACTTTTTAAAAAAAAAAAAAAAAGCTGTTTATTCAAGCTGGCAGGCTCAAAACATCCTGAGTCTACAATAAGTGAATGCATGTTACTATAATATAAAAGTATGGGGGCAACTATAAAAAACTCCACGTCTTCGATAACTAATTTTCAGTCACAGATATATACTGCAAATCTTTTTTTTTTTTTCCTTAAGTGTTGCTGAATGCATATGTAGGTAAATTTGGTAACATGAAAACTAATTGATATTAAAATGTATTATTAAAGTGTAATTATGTAAAGAAAGAGTGATTTTCAGTGATGGTTGTACTACTCCTGATGAAGACAGCTGTATAATTGATGTGCATGTGATCCTTCTACTAAAACAACCTCTGAGACCACTGCAGTAGAAAACAATATGATTAAGTTAAAGATTTAGAAGCTAACTGAATTTTTAAATACAACAGAAAGAAACAGCTACAAATGGGGTTCTATGTTTAGGGAAGTGAAGTAACCTGTGAAACACAAAAAATGCTCCACAGCTTAAAACCCTACGACAAAAAAAAAAAAAAGTAACTAACGTCCCTCTCAAATTCTTCAACATTCTTGCAATCCACCCTGCTACTTCTGCTAGAGCGAAGAGCATTCTAGCAAGGCATCATCATCATGATCATCATCTGGCACTCCCATGTCATGTAAATGCTCTATGCTTTAATACTCATATGGAGAAGGGTTACGATAGAGTAGTGGCAGTGAGTACATCTCTCTTGCAGGACGTCCCCACTCCGACAGATCAGGTGCCCTTCCTCGTCGTCCCTCACACTCAGTGCTCGTGTCCGGCTGTTGCTCCGCTGTTTTCACACCCAAACCGCCATCAGCAGGTCACAACACGACCGAAGGGGACAGGGGTTTCAGTGGCAGCCGCAGCCATGGCATCAGGCGGCACAGGTAGACGAGGAGGGAGGAGGAGGGTGGTGTTGGTGGTAGTTGTGGTTGTAGGTGGGTTTCGTGGTCATGGGGCGGTTCACGCATGACAGCACGTGAAGGAAATATATAACGATAGGGATATAGTGCAAGGAAAGGAAAACATCACATGTTGTCCTCTGCTCTTCTCCCCCCTCTACCTTTAAACCACAGCTGCTTACAAACAAAGAAGCAACTGGCATATCCATGAACGCACAAACCAAGTAAAACAGTGATTTAGCTAATTCATAACTTTTCAGGCTAACATTTCAGAATAAAAAAAAAAGATGGAAAATGACTGGACCAGATCTGATAAAGCAGGAAATACTTAAAGGTAACCCTAACATACATATGTTTGACAGAGTGTGTGTGTGTGTATATATATATGTATATATATATTTATACATACACACACACACATACTACATCAAATTCAACCCCTTAATCAATTACAATTATATCCCTTAACATGTGTGATTAAAATAAACATCTATAAAAGAATTTTTTTTTAAGTTAAACTAACTTGAAACAAAAATCTAAACTTTTATCTACATTTTAGCACTGTTTTTGGTAGAACATTTTCACTTTTTTTTCCCTTTCAAAACTATCTTCAATGTAATTTTCTGCTTTTCCCCAAAAATAATTAATGTGACCTGGTGTATTTAATTTGTTATCAATGTTAGAAATGTCATAGTGAATGTGAACTTGACAGAACTGAACTATGAAAAAGGTATTTCTGTAAAATGAAAATGCTCTGCCAAAGTTACCAGTTTTAAACAATCTAAAAAAAATGAATAGCAAAAATCTGAAAAAAACAAAAACAAATCAAAAATAATGTACTACTTACCAAGTCCACAGGCTGTAAATAAGAAATTGTTAGGTAAAGAGAGAGATAGAAAGTTCTGAGTGAAAGAAAAAAAAAGAGGTAGAAAGAGAAAAGGAGGAAAGGTAAAACGTAATCTTGGACATGGTTGTACTCACCGAGGAGGATGGGCTATAGGACCTGGTTTTACGCCGCCTTCGTTTGTGCTTACGCCTGCTGCCTTTCCGCTGGTACGATTTCTCCCGTTCACGTTCTCTCTCACGGCCACGACGGTAGTCATACATGTTCGGGGAGAAGTCCCGTGGATAGTAGCTTTCAGCTGCTCCATGTGGCTCCCTATCTCGATCTCGATCTCGGCTCTGATCCAACCGCCTGTATCCCTCGAAGTATCTTCGATCAAATGGTCGATGTTCCATTAAGCGATTGTCATAGCTACGGCTGAATGAGTAGACAAAAGCGCCAACTGTTAATGATTGGACTTGAAAACGAAAACAAACAAAAAACACTAGATTTAAAATATATATATATTTACACAACAGAACAAACCATACAAATATCATACAGACACACCTCCTTGATCGTGCATAGCTTCCTTCCTGTCTGTGCCCCCGTCCTCTTCTGTCACGGTCTCTCTCTCTATCACTACTAGATGAATTAGTAGGTGATCTTCTGTGTCGATGTCTTCGCCCTCGGTCTCTGTAACGGTCTTGGTAGCTGCTTCGGCTGTCTCTTTCAGAAGACGAGTACCGTCTTGTGTGAGGCATCTGGTGGATTGATACAAAAACAAACATCAGATTACCATGAATTCAACGCTTTAGAAATTTGATAAAATCAAAACTGCAATGAACAATCACATTTTAAGTTAAACCCGTTTTATTCAGTGAATCCTATCAAATGTTCTACTTGCCCAATATTTACACAAGTTGGACAGTTACTCAGGGTCAGATTATCATTTATAGGACAAAGTAGCAGAAAAGAATATGCCAAAAATGTATAGAATACTCGTTGTAAGACCTGTCACCATCTAATCTACAGAATATCAAGTATAAAAGTTTGTATTTTTGTACAGTTACAATACCCTTAATCAACCATCAAATATTACTTAAAATTGAGTTAAACATAATGATGGTTAAGGTTACAAATTAGGTAAAAGATTTGGGCAATGTTAAGAAAAACGGTTACAGCCCACAAAGAAAAAACGGATCTGGCTAAATATAGTGTACCAGTTTTAAGTAGACAGCCTTAGAACAAAAGATAAGTTACAAACTAGATGTTAAAGCAGGGCTGCAAACGTGAAGTCTGTGATGTACATTTTTATACGCCTGTTGCACAATCCTTTCAAACTATCAACAACCTCACGACGAAAACACTCCTTCTAACTGACATAATGACAAAACTAGGTTGGTATTGGTATCAATAAATCAATCTGATAGTGTGTCGTGTCAATTAGCTTTAACGAAATTGAATTCACAACTGCACTCCAAGCTCGTGAATCTGTTCACCATCCAACATTTTCTTGCTGTATAACGATCAAAAACCAGCATTAGCGTTCATACATTTGCCGTTAATGTTACTCATTTGATCGAGTAGCATGAAAAGACGCAATGAAACGTTTTCGATCTCCAGCGCTGTAACCAAAGAGCGAAAACAGCTTAAGTGTCGAAGACGTTTTAAGTGATCAACGAGCCGTTAGCACGGCGTGCTAACGGCGAGCTAATGTAAATAATTTGACCGCCATCTTAGCTCAGGTCCGTCCAGCAGCAACTACTGGCGGCTAACGTGCTAACAGCTGTTTAACTTATGTAGAAGGGAAGGAAAGATTAAAAATCATATTTAACCGTTTTAGCAGCGAGGCCTGTACGTTTATCCCATAAAAAATCCGTGGTGGCGTGATAGGTTTTCCCACTATATTCTTGTTAAACCAGCGTTCCAAGCTCAGTTGCTATCGTGTAGCCAAACGTTTTTTCCGTCTGTCCAGTGGAGCTTCAAGTTTTGCTTCGAGCTGCTGTGGTTGCAGCGCCCCCTGGCGCTCAGACGGAGTAGTGGCAGAAGTCCTGTTTATATGCACCCATGACAACTAGCTGCGTTTTCTTTCAATTTGAATTTCATTTTCAATAAGCTTTGTTGTCATGACTGTAAATTAACAATATTGCCGAACCCATTACAAATGTACAAATAAAGTTAATAATAATAAAAGTAAGTCAGAAAAGTATGGGAAAAAATAAAGAAATCATTTTTATTTATTTATAAAAATTTCAACATATGTGTGTGCGTGTACTAATAAGAATAATAATAACTTGAACTTATATAGCACCTTTCAAGGAACACAAGGTCGCTTTACAAGGTGGAGAAAAAAGAAAACGGGTAGGGGACCTTCGCTAGTCAGGGAAGGCCAAAGAGAAGAGGTGGGTTTTGAGGTGTGCTTTGAAACTGTTTAGACTGGGGGAGTTGCAGATTCCAGGTGGGAGAGAGTTCCAGAGGGTGGGGGCAGCCATGCTGAAAGCCCTGTTTCCAAAGGTTTTCAAACGGGTACGGGTGGATGGAAAGAAGCCCAGCATCTGAAGACCGTAGGTTTCTGGATGGACTGTAATGGTGAAGGAGGTCAGACAAGTATTGGGGGTCAAGAGAATGGATGGATGTATAAATAAGGAGGAGAAGCTTGTTCTGAATATGAAACTTGACCGGGAGCCAGTGGAGGTGGATGAGGGTATGGGTGACAATACAATAGTCCAACCGGGAGGTAATGAAGGCGTGAATGAGCATCTCTGCCACGGAGTCAGAAAGCGAGGGACGGAGCCGGGAGATGTTTTTGAGATAAAGAACGTAGATTTAGCAATGGATTTGACATGGGACTGAAAAGAGAGTGTGGAGTCGAGGATAACTCCCAGATTGCGAACTTCGGAGGATGGGGAGATGGAGCAGCAGATGGCTTAGGGGCCACAACCATGAGCTCGGTCTTATTTCCTGTTGAGTTTGAGTAGGTTGGTTGTTATCCAAGTTTTTATGGAATAAATGCAGTTGACCAGAGACTGAGGGGGGAGCTGAGAGGATGGTGAAGTGCTGAGATACAACTGGGTATCATCTGCATAACAATGGAAGTTAAGACCGTGATGGCGATCTGTCCGAGGGGGAGCAGGTAGATGGTAAAAAGAGTGGGACCAAGCAAAGAGTCTTGAGGGACGCCATGGTTGACAGGAGCAGGGGAGGAGGAGGAACCATGGATGGTGACAAACTGAGTTCTATTAGAG